>LR749729.1:1808902-1936741 GCA_902729485.2 Mus minutoides
CAGACCAGTTTGGAAACCAATGGAAGCTCTCTATCTGCAGCCCCTAGAATGGGAATCACTGCCTCAATTTCTTGTATTGTGAGCTTCTAAGTGAATTCACCAAATAGACACCCAGTTTACCAGGACCAGAATAAATGATTATACAGGAATAGGGCCACATTTCTTGTTAGAATTATTTTTCAAGTGATACATTAGTATACAAGGAATAAAAGAAGCAAAGTCACACTCATAACTAGGTCCTTAGGATTTTCATATTTTCACATTTTAAGATTTTTATCATATTGCATTAAGCCACCAAGAACTGTTTATTCTCCCCAATGACTGCTTTTGATAAAAGTCATCACAGAAAAAGCATGTAAGATGGCTCAGTGAGCAAAGAGACTTGTCCCCAAGCCTGATGTTCTCAAATCCATGTGGAGGAAGGACCCCTCATGAAATCTGTCTTCTGACCTCTGCCTGTATTCCACGGTATGCATGTTCCCACTCCTCCAATAAATAAATAAATGTAGAAAATGTTTTTCTTCTTTCAAAACATTAATACGAGCAAATGTTTGTGTGTGTGTGTGTGTGTGTGTGTGTTGGGTATGCGCCAAGGCATGGATATTGAAGTCAGAGGATAACTTGCTGGAATCAGTTTTCACTTATGTGGGTTCTGAGAATCAAAGTCAAGTCAACAGATTTGACAGCAAACATCTTTACCTCCTGACCCATCATGGTGGTCCTCCCAAATGGGTTTTTGTTTTTTTTAAAGTCATCATGAGAAAAATAGACTCATACTACATTGCTCAGGTCATTAGTTATTTTTTCCTTTGATCTCACTCACATTAAAAGTTTACAGTAAATGACCAGTCTACTGAAATAAAACATTACATTAATATAAATTAACATCTTATTAATAATATTCAGGTGGACATTAGCACAAATTTTAGTTATAGTCTAATTTAGTAAACTAAAAAAAATAGCTTTCTATAATGACCAAGAGCTAGTTGTGGGGTCTGGAGGAAGAAATGAGTTTAGAGGCTGGCTGACATCTACTCTTCCTGTGAACTCAGGGTATATTCTTCCTGTGAACTCAGGGTATATAGTTAAATCTTTGCTTTTGTCCTCAGCCAGTTTTCATGACTGTAAGATGGGTAATAGCCGTATAACTTATAAAACATTCTGTAAAGTACAATTAATAAAAATGTAAGAGAATTAGTTTCAGGTACAAGTCAGGGAGTGACAGTAATAGACAACAAGAGTCTCATGATGCTCTTTAACCCTTTAGGACTTCTGTTTTCAAAACTAATTCTGTGTTTAAAATTTTATAGTCTTCAGTAAACTCTGGGGTATATTTCTTTAGAACAAAATAGTTATAAGGAGCTCCTTCATAGTGCAGTATGAGTGTTGCTTTCAGTTTAAATATAAAGGAACTGACAAGATGATAATCACTCAAGATTACCTGGAGAGCAAAACCTGAGTCAGGATGGAACTGGGAGCCACACTCCAGAATTAGTGCTGCCAAAGGTGGGCTTCTTAGAATTAAAAACAAATGATTTATTACAATTAATGTAACTGTAAGTATGAAATACTCTTCTTTTAAAATGTCCCTCAACAGAGGAATGGATACAGAAAATGTGGTACATTTACACAATGGAGTACTACACAGCTATTAAAAACAATGAATTTGTAAAATTCCTAGGCAAATGGATGGATATGGAGTGTATCATCCTGAGTGAAGTAACCCAATCACATAACATGTACTCACTGATAAGTGGATATTAGCCCAGAAGAACTCACATAACATGTACTCACTGATAAGTGGATATTAGCCCAGAAACTTAGATTACCCAAGATACAATTTGTAAAACACATGAAACTCAAGAAGAATGAAGATCAAAGTGTGGACACTTTGCCCCTTCTTAGAATTAGGAACAAAGCACTCATTGAAGGAGTTACAGAGATCACGTGTGGAGCTGAGACAAAAGGATTGTACTGGCTAGGTTTGTGTCAACTTGACACAGCTGGAGTTATCACACAGAAAGGAGCTTCAGTTGGGGAAATGCCTCCATGAGATCTAGCTGTGAGGCATTTTCTCAATTAGTGATCAAGAGCCCCTTGTGGGTGGGACCATCTCTGGGCTGGCAGTCTTGGGTTCTATAAGAAAGCAGGCTGAGCAAGCCAGGGGAAGCAAGCCAGTAGGGAACATCCCTCCATGGCTTCTGCATCAGCTCCTGCTTGAGTTCCAGTCCTGACTTCCTTGGTGATGAACAGCAGTATGGAAGTGTAAGCCGAATAAACCCTTTCCTCCCCAACTTCGAAGAACCAGTACTACAAACACGTCCTTATCTTTGGGACTGATTCTGTAGGATGGACCAACCAGTGACTGCTGCAGCCAGGAATCCATCCCATAATCAGCCACCAAATGCAGACACTATTGCATACGCCAGCAAGATATTGCTGAAAGGGCCCTGATATAACTGTCTCGTGTGAGGCTATACCAGTGCCTGGTAAACACAGAAGTGGATGCTTACAGTCAGCTATTAGATGGAACAAAGGGTTCCCAAGGGAGGAGCTAGAGAAAGTACCCAAGGAGCTGAAGGGTTCTCCAACCCCATAGGTGGAAGAACAATATGAACTAACCAGTATCCCCAGAGCTCTTGTATCTAGCTGCATATGTTGCAGAAGATGGCCTAGTGGGCCATCATTGGGAACAGAGGCCCCTTGGTCATACAAACTTTATATGCCTCAGTACAGGGGAACGCCAGGGCCAAGATGTGGGAATGGGTGGGTAGGGGATCAGGGTGGGGGATGGGAGAGGGTATAGGGGACTTTCGGGATAGCATTTGAAATGTAAATGAAGAAAATATCTAATAAAAATTGGGAAAAATTATAAAATTAATTATTGAAACAATCAGCACTTTTGATTTAAATAGCCATAGCTCAATTTTCCCCTCATATTTGTTTTGAATAAATATCCCGATTCAGTATACCCACTATATTTAATCTAGTGGTGATGAGGCCAGCTTTGGCATTGGAGTGAGACCTTGTCCTAAAAACCAACCAGATAACTACCCAACCAACTAGCCAACCATTCCCAACCCATCACCCACCCACCCACCCAACCAACTAGCCAGCCAGCCACCCACCCACTCACCCACCCACCTAAATAGCCAAACAAACAAACAAACAAACAAACAGCCAAGCAAACACCCAACTCACCAACTAATCACTCAACCAGCCACCCAAACAACTAACCAGCCAAACAACCAACCAACCGACCAACCAACCAACCGACCAACCAAACAACCAACCAACCAAACAACCAACCAACCAAACAACCAACCAAACAACCAAACAACCAACCAACAGACCAACCAAACAACCAAACAACCAAACAACCAAACAACCAAACAACCAACCAACCAAACAACCAATCAACAAACCAACTAACCACCAAACCACCCAACTTACCATCACCACCACCAATAAAAATTATTCAGAATTTTTAGTATTCTAAAATGGCCTAGAGTTCTCTGTACATGGTGTTTTTGTTTTTGTTTTTTTTCTTTTGGAATCTCTTTTCATATAAGAGCTAGTACTAGGGAAGTCCACAAAGAGTAAAGGATGGGATATAGCAATGAGTGATTATTCAAATATATACATTTTAGACCAGTTAAAAACATATTGGAAATTGATAGCAACAGAAGACTGTGATGACGCAAAGCTAAGTGTACCTTTGCTGTGTAAAAAGGACAACAATGAGTTGTAGGCAGTATGGTAACTGACTGCGAGGGAAAGTACATGGCATTGCAACAGGAACATAATTTGGAGATGACCAAGGTTTATATTTGTAAAGAAACAGATCCTAAAGATAAGTATGTTTTAAAATATACAAGTAAGGTCCTAACTTAGATATCCATATACTGTAACTTTTATTTATCTCAACCACATTACACAGCATTTTCATATTTTAATAGATCTACAAACTTGTTTTCTGAGCTAGCTATTATCAAGGCACAAAATAGAGAGGCAGGAAGTCTTACTTCTAACTGGGAAAAATTGGTAAATCCTTATGACATATGCTGAAGGCTCATAATCTGTTCCTTCTATGTTTGTACTAACACCCTTCTCTCTCTTTTCCTCATGATCTATCACATGCTCCTTGCTAGAGTTTGCCTGTGTTAGATTGTCTGACTGGAACTTTCTGTCCTGTCATTCCATGACTTCTATCTTCTTTGTTTTCTTTCTGCATTTTTATTTAAGTTTTACTTTCAATGGAAAAAGAAAATACAAGGTAAAACTTCTCTCTTTTTTTCCTATTGCATTAGAAAAGCAAATGAAATGTCCTACCCAAATGAAGGGTTCTATCCTCTGGGACACGACAGGACTATTGTTAGCACTGGGCACGTAGCTCTGTACATGAACCTTGCATAAATAATTCCCCTATGTGTTTAGGGAGTGAGGACTTTTGACATCAGAAAGCTCTGCAGAGACTACTTATTATTTAGTTTCTGCTTGAAATCAGGTTAGAGTCTTGATCCAAAGATACCATTTTGGAAAAAAAGAAACAAACTCAATTTTCACAGGACAACATCAGAATTAGACAAAGAGAAAGATTAATAGTTTTAACAAGAAGCTTTGGCAGTGCATGGTTAAATAAGCACAGGGCCCTTCCAGAAGTTTCCAGAAAGAGATAGATGTTAGTGGCAGTTGCTATCATCTGTCCAACTTTATACAATCTCAAGATTATAAATTCAAGTTGCTATTACTTTCTTCCTATCCTTTGGCTTAGCTACCAGTAGCAGAGTTGGCAAGAGGGAACTGGATGCTAAGTTCCTCAGTGAAAATGCCCCAAAGATATGCTTGTTTCAGCCTCATCTGCAAGTGCCTCCTTCCACCTCTGCAAATTCCTCCCACCTCCTGTCAGGAAGATCCCAGATCATACTCCAATGGTTCATTTAATGGTGAAAATTAGGCTAAATAGAAATGTCCCACAGGTTAAATACAGCTCCTTAAGATGCTATGTCACATTTGTTTCAAGGTTTTGAGAAGATTTTTTTTGCGCTGCATTAACTGGTGCACACTGGATGAACCTGGCAGTTGGAGGGGGATGCTGTCCTACTCTGTTCCTCATCTAGACTACGAGAATACCATTCATTGCTATTTTGTTCTTTTTCTTTTACACTAGCAGAGGGCCTGGGGTGTGTGTGGTGGTGGTTAAGCTTAAAGAAAGCACTTTAGTGGTTTTATGTCCATTGCCTCATTGTCAAGAATAGGTTCTGGCTTATCTGCCCACAAGCTTTGCATGGTTCACTTATGCCATATATATGCAATATTATATATGCAATATTATATATGCAATATTATATATAATATATTAGTTATAATATATTATGTAATATACATCTTAGTATTTAAGTATACATTATTAATATAAGTTAATTACATGTAAATATATAATTATTAATGATATATATTGTGTGTAAGTACTATAACATGGGTTTTATTATAATATTTATAACATACACACTCATTTAGGCACACACGCACACACGCATGCACAGACACACACGTGCTGCTCATATCCTTCCTCTTTCTCTTTCTTAAGAGCCTCTTCTCTCATCTGGTGGCAGATAGGGACAAGCTTTAATCTGACTTTCCTTGTTTTCTAGTCAGCACCTTTCACTCCACATCAGCTTTTAGCTGAATACAAACTAAGCAATACTCTCAAAGACAAAAAACAGATGTTATTAAAAAAAAGCCACTTAACTAATTACTCAACTGTTCTGTGACTTCTGTGCTCATACCTACTAGAGGCATCACTTTAGAATACCAGACCCAGCACTCACTTGGGTTGTCAAGGACTTGTTGCTGCAGCACCCTCTTGGATAGTCCTCACTCAGTGAGTTTGAGATGCCTTAGATATGAACCAGAGACAGGAACTCAGTAGGCAGGGCAGGAACTCCACAGCAGCAATTCTGAGAATGTTCTTGTCCAGGAATTCCAGAAGAGGGCTCTGGCTCCAGTTGCTTCTTATCTCCCACCTTTACCTTAAGCTGTATGTAAGGTTTTTACAGGAGGCACCAGACACCATTCTGTTGAGCAAACTGGACTGACCAGTTTTTCTTCCCCATACCTCACCTCAGTTTCTGCTTGAAATCCTTTAAAAAGTCACCAACTAGTAACTGCATGGTACCCTGGTTTCTGGGACTATATACAGAAGGTCTGCCTTCTCCCATCCTCTTCTGCTCTAACCTCTGCATCTATAATTAACTTCTTTCCAGAACTCAACCTCTGTGATTTGTGAATTTCATTCTTCAGAGTCACAAAACAAAAGTCCAGAGGCAATGACTTCTGGAAGGTTTGAGTGACTAGTCCTCTGGTGCTCTAACACCAGAATTAAAGACTGTCTGAAGAGAGAGGAGAGGCACCGTTTCATTTCAAAGACATAATGATTTTCACATACCAAAGTGTAAGAATTTACTTCTTCAGAAGCCCCCTATACAGATTTTGAATCATACATTAAAAAAAAAAAAATCCAGGTTGTATCTTGTGATCAGACCAACTCAGGGAACTAACTTAATTATCTTTTACTATTTCTAACTCAAAGACCTGATGATTTAATTACCTCTTAAATCCCATGGTTGAAGTGTATCTTGTAGAGAGATTTCAAAGGAATATGAGGGACAGTTTGATTTTTTAAATGGTGGTCATAAGGACTGGAGTGTGAAAAGATAATTAAGGAGAGAGTCAGGAGAAGTGTTTCGGTGAAGAGAAGGGGACAGAGTGGGCGTGAGTGGGAAGATGGAGCCTGCAAGCCATCCAGGCAGCGAGATAATGACCTCCTTATTGGCCTTCCCTCCTCAACCTCTGTAGTCTCGAATCTCTCAGAGCTGTCAAGACCTTTGATTGCCTTATTTCCCTCTCTCAGAGCCCTTTTCCAATGCCCAGGTACCTCTCAAGCCAAATCAACGCTCTTAATTACGGGCATCAGAGTCTTCACTTCTGCTTCCTTGCAATCACGGCCATCCTCACCACTACGTGGGTGCAAGGGCCTTGTTGAGAGCTGTCAGATCTTTCAAAGCAAAGCCGTACCTTGGTTTCCAGCTACTCCTCCCTTTTGATGAGGTCGTGAGCCTTTCTTTCTCTAGGACACTGCTTTAAAGCCTCTCTGTCAGTGAAGCTTTTTCCCTTTTTAAAAAAAATTTTGCTGCCCAGGATGGCTTTAAACTTATCAGCACAGCTCAACGTTATAGATAGGTTTTTTTCTTGATGTGAAGCCCCTGACCTCGCTTCCTTTGAAGTTCATTTGAAACTTCTGGCAAATGCTCTATTTGACCCTCGGAGATGCACAGAAAACCTTTTCCCATCTTGTAGCCAGTTTCATAGCCCAGGAAACATCTTTCACGAGGACTGGTGAGCCATATTTTTGAATGGTAAACACTGGAGGAGATAGCCTTCTTCTTGATGTTGGTGACCAGATGACAATAAACTATTCTGAATAGGAATTCTTGTTAAACCAGAAAGAAAGGTGGTGAAATGTCCCTATATGATCGGACTCTCTTTCTATGGAAATGGTGAGAAGTCTGATTTTCCTATAAAAAAAAAAAAAAAAGACACCAACCAACCTCGAACCCCTGAAACCCCCGTGGAAAGAGCGCTTGAGTCAGGACATGCAGTACTGTGTTCTTGATTTCAGCATTGCTGTGATCTAAAGTTTAAGATCATCTGACCAACCTGCTTTTATGCAGTATCAAGGCACAAGTGTCCTCTCTATCTAGGTTTTCCTTTAATACCCCCTAAGTCTCTAGTAGAAAGTCTTATACAAGATGATAATAAAATTTAAAAACAAAAGGCATAAATTGAACATGAACGTTTTATATGCAATGTTTATGGACACTGAGTATAATAGTCCAGTTCCACTTATTTTATTGAGAAAAATACTATAAATTTTTGCTAAATGAAATTTATTTAAATAATCCTGATAGATACTATAAAGATAGATTGGTTTTCTTGTGGGTCTCGAACAACTGGAGCAGGGGCTACCCCCAAAGCCTGTAGATGGGATATGTTCTTCTAGCTGGGCTTCCCTGTCTGCCTCACTGAGAGAGGATGAGCCTAGCCTCACAGAGACTTGATGTGCCAGGGTGTGGAGAAATCCAGGGGGCCCCCACATGCTCAGAGGAGAAGGGGAGTGGGGAAGGGGGAAGAATTGTTGGAAGCAGTGGCTGGAAGACAGTGAGCGGGATGTAAAAATGAATAAGTGAAATAATAGTAGTAGTAGTAATAATAAAGATGATGATGATGATGAGTCAAAAAACCAAAGCAAAAGAAACAAACAAAATACTTTTAACTTGAAAGCCTATCCTACCCCTTTAATTTTGGAACTCTGTCCTAGGTTTTCTAAAATATCTGTCTCCCCCCCATTTGTTAAAAAAAGATTTTCTTTTTTAAAATTTTATGTACAGCTGTGTTTTGCCTGTATGTATGTCTGTGTGGGCATGTCAGATACTCTGGAATTGGTGTTTCAGGTAGTTATCAGCTGCCATGTGGCTGTTGAGAGTCGAACTTGGGCTCTCTGGAAAAGCTGCCAGTGCTCTTAACCGCTGAGCCATCTCTCTAGACTGAGTATCCTTATTTTGTAGTCTAGGTATTGAAAAGATTTTCCTGATGGAAGAGAGCCATGGGGTTGTGATGTGCCATAAGTTAGTTACTTAGTATTAATTATTGTGATTTTTCTGAGTTTTCAGATCTGGTTCTTGAGCTTCAGAAATAATATTTCAGATTACAAAAAATAAAGTACAACTACTTATGATGCCTGACATTCCTTTGCAGATAAATGAGAGTATTTGAAATCCACTTCTGAAACTATAAAGTACTAATGGCAAATTTGAACCAATCTGCCAAACTCTTGTGTCATGACAAGATTATACAATTTCTGCTATTATGTAAAATGGCCTATTACAAATTACTAATACTGGTCTAGTCCCACATTTATTAGATACTCTTACTCTTTGTCAGGGAAGAAGTGAGTTCCACTTTAAAACGTTCTGTTCTTCCAATTTCTTTCCTAGAGAGGAAGATGGAAATTTAATATTGTGAGTATGTTTCAAAATTTAAAGTTTAGTAATAATAGTTCTAACAAGGACCTCTGCTATTCACAGATGTGCTTAGTGGATGCTATAATCCATCATTCCTGGGGTTAATAAACGTTTCCCTCCTTAAAAGACCATATTAATAGTCAGAGTTTTATGGAGTCCACTTTTTACTCCTTGGTTTATACTTGTAAATGATTGACCATTCAGACTGGATCAGGGAAGGTGTGGTTTATGAGTCAATCAGGAGGTTGATCCATTTTAAGAGATGAAGTTGTAAGGTCAAACATCTTAGTTCTCAAAGAAAGGACCAAGGTGCTCACAGGAAGATTCAGCCACATGACAGATCTTGTCCTTAGGAGTCAATGTAAGTCATAACTGAACCCAAGACCCACTCCCCCCATTTTCACCTATTTTACAGCTTCTAGAGTGCTTGAGTACATAAAAAAAATGTAGGTATGTATTTTGAAGGCAAAAATTTTGAACATGAATATTTTATATGTAACATTTATGCACACCAAGTATAATAGTCCAGTTAAATTGACATTATTGAGGATAAATACAATGAAATGGTTGGGGGTGTGGGCATAGCACTCTATTCCAAGATGAACTGCTAGAGAATTTCTTTTTCAAAGAGGGAATGATTTGAGAAATAAGTCCTTCTAAAGAAAGAGTTAGACCAAAAAAAAATCTTTTCTGAGATTATAAGAAACCAAGATGACAGTTTCTTGTCCTATAATTAAGACCTTCTCTCTTGAAGGGAAGGGGAGGGGCTAATGTGGGAGGGATTTGTACGAGTAGTACTGGGAGGAGAAGATGGTGGGGGCCGCTATGGTGATGTAAAGTAAATAAACCAATAATTAATGAAGGAAAAAACACACAAGAAGCATCAGGAAAAAAAAAGACTTTAAGATATAAGACATGTTTGGAAGTGGCCCTATGTATTTGTAAAGGGAGATAGAATTGCTTCTGTAACAAACTACCATGAACTTAGAGCCATAAAATGTATTATTATTTTCTAGGTATCTTTCCAGGCTAAAATCAAGGCATTATCTTTGAAAGATTTATTTTGTCCTTTCAGCCTTTTAAGTCCCTGTACTCTTTGACTCACTTCAAGTGTGATGTATTGTATTGAAGTATGGTTATTACAGAAACCCCAGTCTCTGCAAACAATACCAAATGCTCCAGTGATGACTTCCTACCATATGTTACAGCATACATGTCTCAACTCAACAGTGTTACCAAGTTGTAAGCTAAACTATCTATGAGCTATCTATCTATCTATCTATCTATCTATCTATCTATCTATCTATCTATCATCTATCCATCCATCTGCCCATCCATCTGTCCGTACATCTATCTATCTATGTATCTATCTATGTATCTATCCATGTATCTATCTATGTATCTATCTATGTATCTATCTATGTATCTATCTATGTATCTATCTATCTATCTATCTATCTATCCATCTATCCTCTACTATCTATCCATTAATCTATATGCATATGCTTGATAGGACATTATGGTAAGGTTATCATTAAGTTTGTTGCTATTTATAATTTATAGAAGTCAGTGTTTTATTAGTAGTAATAAGATGCTTAACAATAATGGTGGGCTTGCCTCTCTTGCCATTGAAGTTTAAGATTCTCTGTGTAAATAATCTCTATAGCAAGTCAGACTGATAGTCACTTGTGGACTGTGCACTGTATATGTCCTGTTTTTCATCTCTTTTCTAAAAAACATTATAGCTTGTTACCAGTCCGGAGAGATGGGAAAAAAAATCATGTCTTGTCTATCTTTGCTTATGGCAGTAATTCTCAAACTTCAGGATGTGGAGTCACTTGAAAGTTTTAGGTCTCAGTCAATTTCTGATTCCTTTGTTCAGTGTGGACCTGAGAACTTGCACTGCTAATAAGTTTCTGAGTGCTGTTATTGAAGAAGTTCAGGAAGTGGTGTTTTTCTCTTAGATACTTCTGAGACTTAACTGCTAGTGACTCAGCCCTGGTTGACCTTTTGTGCTTTTGCCAAAGTGGCTTAGCGCTGAGATGTACCGCTGGTGACTCAGACTTACCCAACCTTCTGTACTTTGACTAAAGTGACTTAATGCTTCTGTGTTTCCATATTACTGTCTGCAAGAAGGAATATGGCCTCTGAGGCTTGACAATGTTCAGGCTCACATGAATAGTGCTATGGCGTTTCAAGCATTTATTATAAAGTGTTATTTTTCAGACTTGAAAAATTCCCCAAAGAAGTCATGGCTAAAGCTCTCTATAGAAATTGAAATCTCCCTTTGACTTCAAAATTGTTCACTCTTGAGTATTGGCTTATTGGTTTGGGCAGGAAGTTGTTCAGCTTTGCTTGATTGTTGTTTTCTTATTCCCTTTTAAATTATACTTTAAAAAATTTAAATTTATACTTTTTGAATTTTAAAGTTAAACTGTCATTTAACTGCTTAATACCTATTGATTCGTTTGGTAAAATCTTAGAATGTTTGAGAACCTCTTAAGTGAAAACCTTTTTTTTTTTTAAGTTGTAAATAACTTTTTAAAAAGCTGTAAATAAGAAGTTGAAAGACTATAGGCATAAATTAAAAAAGCATACAGAATAGTATGAATTGAAATACAGATTCTTTCGTTTAGATAAAAATGTTGATTTTCTAAGAATATTACATCGAATGACAAAAAAAATTCCCTGTGTGAAAGTCCTAGTGCGTCACTACCCCATTTTGTCTCTCAGTCCCCAGTTCTGACACATACCCACTCCATGTATTTAGAGATAGAACTTCTATAAGAACTTTCTCATCTGATGATGGAGAAAAATACAACATCTTCCTGTATAAAATTCTATGAAGACTTAATGGCTTTTGTAGAGAGGAAACACGTAGGGTCAATGTGGGTCATGAGATGGTTGAAATGTCACTCATTAAAATGTGATTGCTAAGTTAAGACAGATTTTTAAATGAAAATCATTGAGACAATTTTTTTCCAGTGGGTTTCTGCTCTTTAGACAGCTCTAAATCAAATTAGCAAAACAAAATGGCAATTAATGTCAGAACAAAGAGAGCAGGGAGGTGAACATCGGAGATGCCCAGGAAAATGACTCTACTAGAGAGAGGGAAAGCCAGATATAAGAAATGACATCAAAGGCATGCCTGAGGCGCTCGCTCATACTACTGACAACCTACAAAGAGGGAAAAAGTTTAAGTCAGTCATACCTTCTGATTTTCATATCTGTGTTTGGAGAGAAGTGCACTGATTTAAAATAAAATAAAATAAAATAAATAAAATAAAATAATAACTCAGGATTCCACCAAAACATCCTTTAGGGTTCCACAAAAGTAAGAAAGTGCAAGGAAGGTAGCTAGGCTTCACAAGTGTTAGGAGCTCAGATGGCAGCAGCTATGTGCCCTTGGGGACTTAAAACACTAGAATGAACAGATATGGCATACAAATAACTATGAAAAATTAAATTACAAGTAAAATATAAAAGAAGAAACAAGAGCATAGCAAAATGAACTTGCATATTTGAAAAATCATTCAAGTAGCATCTATACATGTGCAAATGAAAAAAAAATGCTGAAATCAAAACTCATTGCTTGTATTCACCACAGAGGAACGAAGTGAAGAAAGACATGAAGAAAATGCCGAACTACAGAAGTTCTGCAAACAGTAGCATATAAAAGGCAAGCATAAAAAGTTAACGGCTGTGGAGACAAGATGCAAAGAGCAAAAAAATTACATGCATCTAATTTGAAGATACAGCCTTGTAGACAACAACACCTGGTAAGCTACGAAAGCTTTCCAATACCTCAAAGTCAGAGATATGAAAATGAATACATTTATGTAACTTTAAAGTAAGATTCCGATATACTAGTTACTATGAACAAATCTTGATAAAGGCCAGAGAAGAAAGTCACACAGCCTGTAAAAGAATGGAACAGCCACCAATTCCCCAGCTCTGTAACAGACACCAGAAGAAATCTCAGCCTGTGGGAAAACTTTACATTTGTTGAAATTAAAAATGAATGAAAGTAATCTAAAGATATCTAAAATAAAAAATGGCAGTTTTTTTTTCTTTTTACCATGAGGAGACCTATATTTATAAAGGCTGTAGGCATAACAGCAGAAAAGAGTGGCAAACACAGAAACCCTTGATGCTTATAACAAAAGGAAGGAAGTCTGAGAAATTGTTTGATGATACACACACACACACACACACACAAACACACACACACACACACACACACACACACTTAAAATCCAAGAAAAGTTAAAAAAAACAGATACTTAGCAAAATAAGTTAATAAAGGAGAAAACAGTTGTAACTAGCAGTATCAACAAAAAAAATTAGTCATTTTAAGAAACAAAGTAATACAAATAAATTTATGCCAAAATTTAACAACTCAAAGATGAGAGACAAAAGCTCATTAACATTTTTGTATAAAATTCAAACCAAGTCAAATGGATATATTCGTAGGAAATATTACCTATGAAACTTTTAATAAGAAATGGAGGTCCAGATGGGTAGATAAAACATCACTCCTTATTGAAAACAGCACAGCCACTTTAATCAGTGAATTCTTTCAGGCTGCAAGGAAAAACATCATTCTAATCATACATAAACTCTTTCAGGGATTAGGTCAAAACACACTTTCCAGGCATTGCTTGCTAACAAACAGATAAGAATGCTCCATGAGCGGAAAATTCCAGATCAACCCTACTCATGTATATTTATAAATGACAAATGAAATACATAATATTAACAACTCCTATCCAGCAGTCTATGATAATGATCAAGTCAAGCTTGTCCCAGGATTGCAAAGATATCTGAACTTGATCAAGTTAATAAATGTGTTTCACCAAATTGGAAGGATAAGGGAGAAGAACTATTTAGTCACTCATCTGAACCAGAAAGTCCTGTGTTGTAACTGAACACCTGCCTCTGATTGCCATCCTTTCCAACATGGGAATATACACATTTATAGAACCTTAGAGCAAACTTCTCAGTTGATGGTGAATTTTGGAAAATTTTTTTTAAAAATTAAGAATGAGACAAATATTTTTTTTCTTTTTTTACTTTCCCTCTTGTTTTGATAATGCTGGAGTTTTCAGTTAAATATATCAAAAATAAATGAATATATATGTACAGAGGTAGTAACAAAACTGTTTTCTACAATAATTTTCTGGTATAGAAAATTACACACACACACACACACACACACACACACACACACACCCACAAACACACACACCATGCTCCAGATATAGCTTGGAAGAATCAACTGGAAAACAAAAAAACCAAAACTAATAAGAAACTGAGTAGATGTTAGGACAGCAAACAGAGAAAAGGATTCCAAATACGGCCATTTTTTGGCTAAAGAAAAAAAAGTACCCAGATTTAGGTTTAACAAATTGTTTTTAATGTGTGTGTGACAAAAATGAAAAATCATTATTGAAATATGTTTTTAAACCAGAGAGATAAATTAGTAAGACAATATTGCTAAGATGTCGATTTTCTCTGAACTTTTTAGGGCAAACCCAATGAAATTTGGTAAAAGGTTTTTGAGATCCTTGACTGACTTATTTGAAAATATTTGAGTAGCAGATGGAAGGGTCAGGAAGAGCTTGGATACTCCTGACAGCAGAGATGTGGCTGAAAACTAGCCCAGCTACCAGCCTCACTATTAACTTAAGCTAATGGAGAGAGAGAGGCCCGGTATGCTTGCAAACTAAAAATCTCACCAGTGAGGCCCTGGGCTCAGCAAGGGACTTTTCTTCATATACTTCAAATAAATAATTAACACAATAGAAGTTTTATACCAATAATTATTCTCAGAGAAATAAAAAAAAGCCTCATGATTTACACAAAAAATACTTTATAGATGAGGTAACAAGGTAGGAACTGAGCCACAAATAAGATAAAAAATTAAAAGAATATTTTTATGACCTCAAGATAAAGATTTTTTTATAAACAAAATGTAAAAAAGGATTAAGTTAATGAGAGTAAATTAGACAACTTCAACAGCAGACCTAAGCTGCCTTCACTGTAATTTTAAAAATCCATTAAGCCATGAAATATAAAAGTTTATCCTCATATGCAAATTGACTTTGCAGCAAATCCCAACAGGAAATGATTCCAGTATTTTCTTAACACCTGATGTGAACATGTGCTTATCCTGCCACAAAATGCATGGATGGCTTTAAGTATAGAGTTCTCTCAAGGTTATTCATAATACTCATATTATATCATATATATCCTATACAATACTGTGACAAAAATCTGCAGTAATATGATCATAGTTGTTTTCAATAAGAGATAATGGACCCAAATGTTTGCTGTCAAAAGGAAAAGCAACTGATAATTTATTACACATGTTAATAGCTCAACTCAACCATTCCACAATGTATAAATATGAATATTACAAACACTGTGTTGAGCATAATAGCTGTGTACAATTTTTATTTCTCTATTAAAATAATATTTACTTTTAATAATTTATTTCTCAATGCAAGGAAAATTATTTTGAAAACAGCCTAAGCATTGTTCAATAGGGGAATGAATAAAATTGTGTGTGAAACCAAGGAATAATTATTGGCTATGGACAAATACATATTTAAAAAATATGAAGACATACACAGGCCAATTTCATGTTCAGGGCTATAGAAACCTCTGAGAAAGAAGGAAGAGATGGAGAAACCTGTATAAAAAATAAAGCACTACAATGTGTTTTTTTTTCTAAAAGATTATTAAACAATCATGAGGACATATTAAAACCTGTCAGTAAACAAAGAATAGGAATGTAATTCAGGATTCCTGTTGCCGGTGGATGGTGTTGGGGAAGCTTGGTTTATAGGGATAGGTAACACTTAAGAATTAGGCTATTGGGTCATGATTCCGTTTTGCTTTATCATCCACACACATGTACATATACTAAGTGTGTTACATATTAAAGAATGTATTCAAAAATGTAGATTTAGAGTGTCGAAACCCTTCCCGTTCTTATTCAGTGTTTTAAAAGCAGGTGACTTTTCTTCTCTCAATTCATCACAAAATCGATTTCACGGCTCACTAATGTCCTGAGCAACTTTTAAGAAAGTTCTGCCAGAGTCCTGATCCAGACTATCAGCCATTCTGATCCCTAAGCATTACAGTGGCTGATGGTAAAGGGATGGGCTGATTTTATGTTAGAAACAATGTGAACTGACATATCACAAATGAAAACATTCTTCCTCATCGCCCTGAAGGTTGGAGCTTATTTCTTTCCTTTTCAGATATTGACTGATTATACTTAGATAGCCTCGTCTCTTCCGAAGCTAGAGTCCTATTGTGCTTCTGGTGAATTTAATGTCACGGTAAAGAATACTCATTGCAAACCAGAGTAGCATGGAACTGGAACAGGAGAAAAGCCATTCATTGCAAGCAGCTGTGTGATCCATCCTGACAGCCCTGCTTCCTGCATCAGTCCCTCTTGCAAGAGGCTGGGTTTGGGCATTCAAATGGACCAGGACTGCCTCAGACAGCAACACCCAACCCTACCTCCCTCTGCTGCCACAGGCAGCTCCCTCCCATCTCCTGTGCATTAATTTAGCAAGTAGTTTTTCTGATGATAAGCCAAAGAATCAGAAGGCCCAGGAGATGAAATTCACAAAGATGAACTGAAGCCATTTGTGCAACTCTTGTTCTACTTGACAGACGGGAGATGCTAGGGAACTCAAGCCAACCCCATATATTCGAAGCACAATATGTGAACATAGGCTATGAGACCTGGAATTTTGGCCCAATTCTCAGGGTCTTTCTTTGAGGTCTCTCTCTCTCTTCACCCTTTTGTTGAGAAGTAGAAGGTGCTTTCCATGTGGCCTGACTTTTGGACTTCAGAGATTCCACAAGATGCAGACATTCTCAAAGTGGAGAACTTTAGTGAGAGCTTGAAGTTGTATCCTAGGAGCAACAGCAACCAGTCTCCTTTCTCACAAAGGAAAGAGGGCCCACCAAAACAGATGCGGATGCAGTCCAGCTTATTTCTGTGGGAAACCAAGCGGAGCTCAGAGGAAACTCAACCCTTGGTCTGGCTTTTCTTTGAAAGAGTCAAAAGGTGCCCCCAACCCACACCCACAATTTGCACTAATCAGCTTTACTAAAAACAACAGTAGATTTTTAAAAAGTATCATTTTAATAAGAAGTAGAAAAAGGAGGCCGAAATAAATACCAAGTATGATAAAAGGAGTTAACATTTTTTCACCTACCACCAACTAATAAATTGTATAGATTTTCATGTATTTTATTTGTATCTGGATGATTTTAATATCACCACCTCATGCATGCTCCCGTAGGGTTCTCTGTATGATTCCCCAACTTTTGAATGTGTACTCAGATATTTCCAAAGTCATGTTGAAATTCCAGTCCTCAGATTTAAGCAACAGCAACCCCTATTTTCTAGGCGATGCGACATAATTAAGTACTTCAACTGTAAATATTAAGACATAAAATATTGAATATAACATCAAAATGTCATAAAATGACATAAGAATTAAGGTTGATAACATATAAAATGCTTGGAAATATCTGCATTATATAACTAGGTGTTCAACTGTTGGCTATCATTAATAATGAATACAATGAAAATTAATAGTACTAACTTGGAACATGCTACAGTGAATAAATTGTCATGTTAGCTATAGTCAATCCCTGAAAATACAGTGCTTTCCCAATCTTATTCTCAAATGCCAGAGTCTTCATTCTTTTTTCAAGTATAGTGTTTGGTTGAAAAGTTCTACAGCTGGAAATTGGTCTAATTTCGTTAGTTTTACACCCAGTGAAATGATGCCAGTCAGCAACTGTTACTATCGTGGGGAATATGAGAGATGGGAACCAGGGGCTGAATGTGGGGAACTAAAGGTTTAAGTAGGGGATGGAAACCAGACTGGGAATGGGACGACTATGGGATAAAGAAGGGGTAG
Source organism: Mus minutoides (assembly GCA_902729485.2). Classification (NCBI taxonomy): domain Eukaryota; kingdom Metazoa; phylum Chordata; class Mammalia; order Rodentia; family Muridae; genus Mus; species Mus minutoides. Next base: position 1,826,940 of record LR749729.1, read on the forward strand.
GGAATGGGTTAAGCCAAACTAAGGATGCATGGAGGAGCCTTGTGAAATCTCACTCCTTGGAAAGCTTGTGTCAAATGTAAATTTTTTTTTAATTTAATGATTTTTTTATTTTTTTTTAAATTTTATTAGATATTTTCTTTATTTACATTTCAAATATTATCCCCATTTCCTAGTCTCCCTCTGAAAACACCCTCCCCTTATCCCCTTCCTCCTCCCTCTGTGCACCAACTCCCTCTTCTTGGCCCTGGCATTCCCTTACACTGGGGCATAAAGCCTTCACAGGACCAAGGGTCTCTCCTCCCATTGATGGCCGAATAGAAGTTCTCCAAGTTAATGAACGATGTTGTGCTCAGAAATTATGGATTGCTAAGTGAAAATCTCACTGCCAGATCCTGGTCACCACCTTACCACCTATTGGTCAAAGAGGCCCTAGAGGTACCCAAGGCAATACTGACTATTATCATCGCTTTTGGTTGCTCACCACAACTAGACCAGAAGACCCCACTGCTGAAGACACCACACAATTCGGCAGCAGAACACTAAGGAATCAATGTTTAATTGGCCTGGAAACCTCTGCTGGCTAGCTTTCACAGTGCTGTGAGGTGCTACTCAGACTGCTGAGGGAGAAATAGACATTGGTTGTCTTATCAAGCACTGGCCCTGCATGCTACAGTAGCAGCCCATCGGGCAAGATGTGCCCGCTGGTGCCACAGGCAAGAGTGCTTACGAAGGTAACTGACTGCTCCCTCATGGGACTTGAAGCTTGCTCCACTGGAGGGAATTCCTGCGCAGTGTTGTGAACACGGTCCAAAAGAAGACTAGGGGAGTCATAGCCTCTAAACTAGAACTTATTACTGCTGCTTTTCTAAATGGTCATGTTGCCAAACTGACTTCTACGTGGTCACGTTTGTACAGTAAATCCATAAATCTATGGCTGTTTCCAAGCTTAGTCATAGATGCATCTTACACGGATAAGGTTAACACTGAGAAGAATTACCGTTCACAATGCTCAGCTACAGGCAAAACATCTATATCAACACCTCCAACCCCCAAGGGTCAGGGACTATCCCAGGAGAGGGTGCAGAAAGTAAGAGCTGAGAAATAGCGAGGAGGGCTATGAAATGCAGCTTTTTGCACATGATGCGGCTGTTCTACATGAGAATCTGTGGCAGTGGTTTTTACCTACACAAGATCAAGAAGGTAAGAAATTCCAGCTTAGGTAGTAGGGTTCCAAGGTCCCACCACCGAAGGAGCAGCTTTGGAAGTTGCCTGCTGCTGCAAAGTGAAAATCTCTTTCCTTTAAGAAGATTGTCAGTGCCCAAGTCGATGGCCCCATGTCTATGCATACGTGAGCGGTACAGATCAGACTCAGTGGACTGAAACATAAATAAAAATAAACAATTAGAAAAGAAACATTGAATTTGAGAGATATGATGGGGGGGTATTCCAGGGAGATTCATACATGGGACAAAAAGTATATATAATCAAAATACATTCTATATATGTTTTTATTGGTTATTTTATTTATTTACATTTCAAATGTTATCCCCCTCCCGGGTTTCCCTTCCACAAAGCCCCTATCCCTTCTCTTCCCCTTATTCCAATGAGGGTGCTCCCCCTTCCACTCTCACCTCTCCACTCTAGCATCTCCCTATTCTGGGGAATAAAGCCTTCACAGGACCAAGGGCCTCCCCTCCCATTGATGTCAGATAAGGCTATCCTCTGATTCATGTGGAGCTGAAGCCATGGGTCCCTCCATGTATACTGTTTGGTTGGTACTTTAGTCCATGGGAGCCCTGGGTATAAAAATTTTCTTAAAAATTAAAAATTTCCTTTTTAATTTATCATGTCAATTAGCCTGTTTTCATAAATGGCATAGATTATTAGCAGAATAACCTAAAAATTTTGGTCTAGTGGGAGCAGGTAAAGCTCTGCTTGCCACTCAATTCTACTTTAAGGAGACAACTTTGAGTTTTATTCATTTTAACTAGTTATGTTCCTGGAAAAAAATTCAGTTGTATGGAAGATAGCGTCTCATCATTGAGGAACTGGCCAATTTTGTAAACTTTTCACACCTAGTTCAACATACTGTTCTTACTCCAGCCCTATGTTGATGTCAGAGTCCAGGATTGTGCAACAGGTAGATAAGTGCTTCACCACTGAGCTAAGATTCTAAGCTCATGCAGCATTTTTGAAAGACAGCAAAGCTGAGGGGTCAGGATAGGCACAGTTTATACAGAAGAGGTGACATACCTTTCCTTGAAAGCTGAGAGCAGAGAAGTGTCCAGCAGTCACTTAAAGGTGCTTTCTAACATAAAAGGCTAATCGTGCCACAACCCACAGACCTGGAGAGGCTAAGTAGCAAGGAGGGCTCAATGGGGGAACACAGTTATCCCCTGGGAAGGGGTCATAGATTTTGCAGGTAGACTGTGGGCAGGCAGAAATGAGAACAGGAGGGATTAGAAGGGAGATGGAGGTCCAGAGTGCTGGGAGAGGTGACTGGGACTGGGGGAGCAACGTGGAAACCTTACACGGTGGAATCTTCCCCGGAATCTAAGTGAGAAAAACAGAAAAGGAAAGAAGGCTTTCTTCATGATATTTCTCTACACTGTAGAGAAGGAATCTACTGTTTTTAAAAATTGAAATTTTTTTTCTGCCTGATAATATTTATTATGACATGTTAAGTCCTTATTGAATTATTTTGTTTAATCTTTGAATAACCTTCTACATAGGCAAGGTTGTTTCTTTTTTTTTTTTAAATTCTCGTTATGAAGATGAGGAATGTGATGTCCTGTGTCACCCCAGTTAGAGATGAAGTTCTGACTCAAACCTAGCTGGACAGACTGCAAAATGTATGGTTTTTATTAGCTTCTGTACTGAGAGAAAGACCCCCATAGGTCTTTCCACCTGTGTTATTAGTAGTGGACTTGTAACTTAAATCTTCTACTTGTCTAATAATTACAATAAAATATTTGGATCATAATGTAAACAGAAAGTAAAAAAAGGAATTGAAACATATATTTATGCGATAAAAGTTTCTTTCATAAATACTAGTGATGAAAATTCTGGACACTATATTTTCCCCATGGGAAATGCATCTTTAAGCCCCTTCATATTCAACCAGTAGCTATAAGTGATTGATTACTTCATTCCACTTGTTAATGTAGGATCAGCCAAATAATACCTAAGCAAGGTATTTTCAGGAAAATGTTCTTGGATTAGGAATGAAGAATACAGCATTTGCCTTTTCATTAAGAAAACAACGAATTCTTGCTGTATACAAATAAAATTAACATATCATAACTCCACTTATGGCTCTGAGTAAGTCACATTAAGATTATTGCACAAGCTTCCCAGAAGATAAATTCTACACTGTGCAGCAAATGAACTGTTTAATTCTTAAGATTTTCCAGTGAGAAGTTCCTCTCAAGTTGCAGCTTGCTGTTTAAAGTTGTTACCAGAGAAAATGGGAGCTAATTATTACATCTATCTCTTAAAACACAATAGAATTTTGAAATGAACAGAGTGATTCATTTCTAAGCTGAGAAAGGTGGTGTGATTGGGTCAGCATTCCTGTGGCCTGAATCACTTAGCAAAGTGTCCGTGCCACCATGAAGACGGTAGCTGAAACATTTCTCAAGATCTTATCAACTTCAGCAACTGGTGACTGTGCAAAGCCCTAACCCTTCCCCTCACTGCTGTCTCATGGTAGCTACCATATTCCAGTAGAATATATATCTTCTCCATTTGCATACATGTTTTTGAAAAAAATTAAAAACAGTATGCTTTCTATTCTATGCTTGTTGAACTTCTTTTTAAAAAAAATACAGAGGAAAGAACTTTTATTGGTGCAAACAGGCAATGAATACTCAATTGCATGCAGAAAGAACTGGCTGCTCAAAGATGCACTAACTTTTGGCTGGCCCCGGGAGTTGGGAGGCGATCTAAGCCATAGGCATTGATTACCTTCCGAATCACTTCAGAGTGTCCTTTTTGTCCGAAACGCTGGAACTTGTGGGCTGAACCCACTGAACGGATTTCATTTGCTAGGAGACTTGAGATTCTTTCTCTTCTTAGGGCTAGGTTGTATTCAATGACATTCCTCTTCCTGAGAGCTGACAGCACCGCTGTGGTGTGCTCATTAAGTAATTATCCTGCCAGTTACTTCAGTATTTAGACTTTGTTAGGCACAGGGAACTCAACAGGTGATGTCAATTTTCATAATAATAACCTTTGATGCACTCTAAGAAATGGCTAATCTATCCTTTATTCTCATACACTTTACTGAGGTATAATTGACAAATAAAAATTGTATGTATTTAAAGTGTACAATGTAATAATCTAATATACATTTATATTGTGAAGCGACTGCCTCAGTCATGCTACTTGTTTCTCAGATGCCATAGTTATCTGTTTTGTATATTATTGAAACATGTAATCTGTGTGCTGAGCAAATTAATTCTTCCAGAAAACAACGGTATGATTAACTTTAACATTCCTTATGATCAGATGAACAAACATGCTCTCAGGGTAGACATTCCAGTTAGAAATAGCCTATTCAAGGTGTCTCCAAAGGGTCACTGCTCTCAGTCTCCTGTAGAGAGGACTGCCATTACTTCATCCAATATTTAAACAGTGAGTAGATTAAAAATAAGAGAAGATAGACTTTAAGACCCCTTTGTGGTACCTCACACAGCTCTCTGTGGCATGCCCTTGAGGAAACTGCCATTCAGGCATGAAGAGGGGCGGTTTACCTGCTTTGCCTCTGGTAGGCACTGGTATCCGACTACAGAGATGATGGACCATCAGGAGCTTGAATTCCATCTGTAATAAGAACCAAAGGTTCTTCTATTATGAATTTAATCAAGATAACTAAATGAAACGGCTGAACTTGTGCTGAGCAATGAACTCTCTACAAGCTCGATGCGTTTAGCAGGCAGCATAGCCACACATGATAAACAGTGGAGTTCAGATAGCAACTTCCAGCCATTCATCAGCACAAATTCATGAAAGCAGAGCAAATGAGGTCAAAGAACGCACTGCCTCCCCTCCCCAGCTTCTTCCTGACAGAGAAGCTGCAGTTTCTTTTCTGACTTTTCTTTCTTGCAGTCCTATAGGAGCCTACAGAATTGAACTTAAAAGGGATGTGCACCTATTTTTGCCTGCTACTGTATGCTCTAAATCAGGTAGCTGATACTTGCTCAGCTTTTGCTTCCACCTTAGGGAGCAGGCTTATTTCTCTACTTGAGAACACAGCTCTCATTCTGGCAGTGTCCCCATTGCCACAGTGTTGGGAGTCTCTGTTACTACCCCGGTCAGCTCTTAGCTCACCCTGAGACTTGTGGGAGCAGTTGGAAGCTGTTTTTAAGTTAATCTTTCCTAATTTAATGTTAAAATAATGTTTAAAGACATTATTACTTGACATTAATATTCTTTACTTTTTTTAAACTCTTTTTTGTTTTGTTTTGTTTCGTTTTTGTTTTGGGAGACCGGGTTTCTCGGTGTAGTTCTGGCTGTCCTGGAAATCACTCTGTAGACCAGGCTGGCCTCGAACTCAGAAATCCACTACCTCTGCGTCCCAAGTGCTAGGATTAAAGGCATGGGCCATCACTGCCTGGCTAATATTCTTTATTAAAGGAATGGATACAGCATGTTGTGTTTTGAAACCGAAGCGTCTTGAAGAATAGAAATACCACCCATGATATAACTGTCCACAGATGAACACTCAGTATCAAAGGGCTTTCTTTTCTGATATCGTATGTATTTATATATTGTTTTTTATTGACTAATATTATTACAATTTAAAAATCATTTTTAAATTTAATATCACACAATGTTTTCTTAAGTTGCTATTTATTCTTCTAGCCGTGCTTTTTATATTAGTAGTTTTGTTATTTTATGTTTGTTTTACCATAGAGATTTTCATAATTATTCTAAACTTGTCTAATTTTTTCTCTCTGTACTTGAAGATCTTAGGCTACATATTTTTGTATCTATGATCCCTCAGGTTCAAGAGCAAAATTATAAACTATGGTTTAAAAGGTAAGCTACTTAAGCATGAAACTCTTAAAATTATATATACATATATATGTATATATATATATATATATATATATATATATACATACATATATATAATATTTTAATGAATATATGTATTGCTAAACTTCTTCCAAAAGTCATTGTTCAATTTTACAGTAGTGGGGGACATTCTCATCACCTGTTATTAATTGGTAGCTAATCTCCAAAGCCAAAGAGAATCAATTTCAGCACAGCCTGGCCACTGCCTGCTATCTTCTCAGACACCTTTTCTGCTTTAGCTTATACTAGCTCATCATTTCAATGCCAACTCACTTGGGCTGCATTATTGTTGTTGTTGTTGTTGTTGTTGTTGTTATTGTTAAATTGCATGTGTATGGCTGTGAAGGCCCTAAGTCAGTGTATTGTTTCTTTCCTGGATTGCCTTCTGCCTTTATTTTGGGAACAGGATCTCCCATTAAACCTGGAAGGCATTAAATAGTCTAGACTTTAGACTGATTGGCCAGAGAGGCTCTTGGGTATTTCTGCCGACCTTACTCAAACCTGGAGTTAGAGGCACGAGCTACTCTCTTGGCTTTCTAATGTGGGTTCTGAAATCCAAACTCAGGCTTTTGTGTCTGTCCCTCTCCTTAGCCCCATTATCATTATATTAAAATTTTATTACATTCATTTGTTTATGAAAGTCTCACAAAATTCCACAGTGCACACATGGGTGTGAAAGATTGACTTGTAGGAATCTCTATCCTTCCACATGGTCCTGAAACTTGGCAGCAAGTGCCTATACTCATTAAAGCCATCTTGCTAACAACTATTCTTGTTAAGGAAAGATTACACACACACACACACACACACACACACACACACATATACACACACACACACACACACATATATATATATATATATATATATATATATACACACACAACACACACACAGACATATATATACATACATATGCTTATATACATATTTATATATACACCTCATATATATTCACCACTCTCATACTGAAGCATTAGTATTAGCATTAGTATTTTAACATTTTGAATTTTGGGCTACTTGGAACTTACTCTTACCAGTGTGCACAAGGGCTATATAATCAATTCAGACAAAGACATGGTTAAATTATCAGAGTCAACACTTATGTCTAGGAAGCTGCTGGGACTGTAATCTATTGTGTGTGTTTAGAGAAAACGTACATTTACTCTTCTGAAATGTCACCCAATGTCATGTGTTAAATAGACTAAAGCAAGCCTCATCTTCCAATATTGAGGGAAGCAGCAAAGATGATCAGCAAAGTTTAAATTCACACAGTAAGAATCTGTAAATATGCTTATCAACAATTAAACCCAAGGTCTTCGCACCATACCATAAAGACAAACAGCGTTGAGCTCTTTTTTAAGCTTCTTGTCTCCTAAAGTAATAGACGAAGCTATGCCATGCGTGGGTTTTCATTAAATTGTCCTTAGGGTAGAGCAATGAGTTGTCTATAGCTCACTGAGGGCATGTTGCTTGTGTCAATACAGTTTGGGCAGACAACACTAAATCAGAATGACAGTAAGAGTGCCTATCAATTATTAATAGAAGAGTCAGCGGGAAGCCCTTTACTGCTCTTTTTATTTCTTACATTTTCCACTGATAATACTTCCCAAATGCTGTGAGGCCCTGTATTGCTTGCCAGCTGGAATGCATCTGGAATCAACTAAAGGGCCTAGCTCAGGGCGTGTCTGGGAGGGTGTTTCCTGAACAGATTCACTGAGGCAGGGGACACATTACACGGAGTAGGCAGCGTCTTCTGGCAGCCAAGACACGAAGGGGTGTGAGCTACAAGAAATGGTGCTTCTGCCTGCGCTCCTTGGCTCTTGCTAAGGAGGAGTGAACTTATCTTGTTGCTGTGGCTACTGCTGCTGCTGTTGCCATCCTTGTTGCCGTCCTTGTTGCCGTCCTTGCTGCCGTCCTTGCTGCCGTCCTTGCTGCCGTCCTGTTGCCGTCCTTGTTGCCGTCCTTGTTGCCATGGCACTCAGGTACCTTGTCTTTCCCATCTGGGCTAAAGGTCACCGATCGCTCTTCAGGAACCTCCCAGCTCAGTACCACCAGTTTGGGGCTGTTGAGTTATCTAGACTTTGGGACTGAGAAACTATTTGGTTTTCTTCCTTTCTAGGATGCAGACAGCCAAGCTTCTATCATTTAAGAAAATCTAAAAATAATAATAATAAAACAAACAAAGAAACAAAAAACAAACAAACAAAAAACCCCTTTGTAACACATGTTCATTCTATTAGTACTGTTTTTCTTAGACTACTCTGGGCAATACAACTCACAGGGGGGAAATATCGGTAGGCTCCCGAGAAGGAAGAGAATCAGAGAAATGACGACTGATCCTGGGAGTAAATGGATTCAGAAAATAATTTTCTGAGCTATGATGATGTTTTGCTAGAGTTAGGACCATTTAAATCCCCCTCAGGCAATTCAATGGCTCATTATTTGCCATCTCTCTACTATTTAGTTAAATATTATTCTAAGTCCAGAGATAAATCTATAGACACTAAAAGAGTTGCTCTTTTCTGATGCTGGCAGTCTAATAAAGGGAAAACTATCAATCATGTGATCATATACATGGCTACATGAAAACTGTGGAGATGGCCAACATGGATGATAGATAGATATTACTTTATTCAAATTAGAGAATACTTTCAAGAAAACCTCATACTTATGTTGAAAATGGACTATGGTGAAGCTGTGTTTGAAGATTTGGCTAGGAATAAAACACAGTCAGTAAGGGAAGTGGGTGCCAGGCCATGCCTGGCCTTTTAGGTCATACTACATTAATTTACTGCTCATTACTTATATAATTTTGGTACTAGTAGCACGTCAGGGGAGCTAACTTCCATTGGACTACCTGGACTACATTATGAGTACCAATATTAACTCTTTTCTTCTCCTTCTCCTCTCCTTCTCCTTCTCCTTCTCCTTCTCCTTCTCCTTCTCCTTCTCCTTCTCCTTCTCCTTCTCCTCCTCCTCCTCCTCCTCCTCCTCCTTCTCCTTCTCCTTCTCCTTCTTCCTTTCTTTCTCCTTTTCCTTCTCTTCTCCTTCTCATCCCCCTCTTCCTCCCCCTCTTCTTCTTCTTCCTCCTCCTTCTTCTTAAAATATAACTACATCATCTACTCCATCCTTCTCTTACCTTTTATCCCTGGATGCATTACTCCACTCCTTCCCAAATTTACAAGGCCCACTTCTCCTCTTTATCCATTACATACACACATGGACAACAAATATATAGGAGGAAAGTAAAGGAAGCTAAGGTCTTTTCAGTGTTGATGAGTTGAAACCTTTAGCAAGATGAAGTTTTCAGTGATGTGCTACAGGGGTTTCAGAAAGGAGTGAGTTGGACACCCAAACTTAGAGAAGGAGAAATTCATGAAGACTACCAGAAGGAAGGGTTCTTCCAGTGAGCTTTATGACCAAGTAGGAGGGGAAAAGATTGAGAAAGGATGGCACCTATGGGATTGGTAAGAATGGATCATAACCAGGTCATGTTTTAGTAAATAATAATAAAGTATTACTATAATAAATAAGATTAGACCCAGAAGACATTAGCCTGCACAGTGGGTAACAACAATATTAATCAGCATAGCTTATTTTGAGGCCTTATTTACAGGCAGTGCACTATGCAAGCCCTGCTCCCTGCTGTTTCTGTAAATTAACAGGAAGATACCATTACTCCATATTTTATCACATAAGTATATAAAATTATAATTGCCGACATTAATACTTGCAATATAATAACTCAAATATGTAGCAATTCCTCAATATTAAATGCCACTTGCATGGATTTTTAGCAGTGAATTTGCGTACCTGTAATGGAATAGGCGGATCTTTAAAATTCCAGAAATAAGTGTCAGCCAGTCTGTGTTTGCTTGTGCTTATTGAGATGTCTATGGGATTTATCTTAACATTTAGAAATGTGGAAACATGGGGTAGGAAGTAAATAGAGCCTAAATTCTAATATCACCATTCTCACAGCAGTGAGGTGGAGAAAGTTCCTAGGAAAGGATGGAAAGCCACCAGAGAAATGAACTTGAGGCGTGGACTCCATTAGGTACTCAGTAGATAATAGAACTGGAACAGGTATTTAGCAATAACTAGGAAGTGAACTTAATAGAAAATACTGGCCTGCCTTAAACTATTGAACTGTAATGTTCCCTCAAATGAAAACCTCACTGTGTAAATTTTAAATTCTGTAAATTTACTTGTCCCTAAGAGTTCAAATGCTAGTGATTGAACCTGGGGTATTCAGGTTCGTGGTAGTCATGAATGTTAAGGAACAGATGGTTGAGACAATAGACAATAGAATACAAACCCAAGAATTTAAGCAAACTCCAGATTTGCTAGAACGGCTTTTGAAATGAGTATGGCAGAAGTCTACTTCCTGAATGCTATCTAGGCAGGTGCGCTATGAGAATGCTGTATGGGGGATGTCTCTGCACAGCTTAAATGAGACTTATTGGAAAAAGACTCTGGACAAGAGCCAAAGAAGGGCAACACCAAACCAAGAGCGGTGGTGCCGTTTGCAAAGTATTATGTAACTCGGTATTTTACCCATTCATTGAAATAACCCCGTGAGAGAAATAATGTTCATCTATTTCATAATAGGACAAACTGAGGTTAAAGAAATCCAGTTACACACTTTATTGACTAGATAGATATGTACTTCTAAATTCAAAGTATTTTAAAGCATGCACACAAATGTTTGTATTTGAATATTTTGACTGGCAGTAATTTCTTGTAAAAATAATTTTACAGTTTTGAACTAAGTGCTTAAATATGAGTCAAGTTTGTGTTTGCATTAATTTTGTAAAGACAATTATAATAATTTCTCATCTAAGGAAATATTTTTTTCTTTTCTTCCTTCTCCAGAATGCGAGCTTTTATTTGTGAGATGCATTCTATGCATCCACAATTTTAAGATGAGATCAATAACATGAACCCAATTTACAAAACGAGGGAAAGAGAGCTTAGAGATGTCTGGTCATTTCTTAACTTCCATAACGCAGATTTAAGTTCAGCTCCATGTCTTTTGACAGTTTAATATTAATACGAAGTTTGACATGAAGATCTTTGTACTATAGAGATTATATCTAAGCATTCTATCGTGTCTAGCTCATTATGACTCTATCTTTATTATGCCCAACTAGTGGCATTCCCTGCTCACAGGTTGATTTCATGCAAACATACTGCCAGTATTCTAGAATTTGATTTTAGTTACTTAGTTTTAAAATGAGCAGTATTGACAACTGTGTCACTGTACTGATACAACTTTCTGATTTCTTCCACATTGAATATTCTTCATTGTCAATAACATATAGTTTCCAATGGTTATTTTAGGGAATTTCAGATTCCCGACTACTAGTGGAACTATTTTTTAGCTGAAGCTATTAGAATCAATGTCTCAGTTCTTTCCTTGCCTCCCAGATATACAATATATCAATTAGATACTAACATTTGACTCAACAGACAGATGTACTTATTGAGAAATGGTGGAATAAATTTCTCAAACATAATTTTGTTTTGTTGAATTAAGAATATTGAAATATGAGTCAAGTATATATATATACTTCTGTTTATATTGTGAAGACATTTATAGTAACTCCTTTCTTTAGGATGGTCTTCAAACCTTTTCCCATTCCCTCGGCAGTGTAAGTTTTTCTTGCTGAAAAAGAACCTCTATTTCAACATTTAAAAGAACTTGACTTATAACATTTCTTCCTATAATCTTGATTTACCTTTGTAACATGGCCACTTATTTTACCTTGTTTTCCCATTCACAAGATTTATTTATCTATACAGAACTATAGATAAATAACTTGTCTCAAGGTAACCAAATCTTGATCTTTAAAAATCTTTTAGGCAAGCCTCAAAAGTTTCTAAAGCTCAAATTCAAAGTATAACCCTGGTCATAGTCTAGCATGAAGCTCATGGTGGCAGATCCTACAATGAAATAAACCCTGAAGGATTGCTTGTAAAACTGACTATAGGAAGGGCATTCCTCAGCATCCGCTTTAATATAGAACTAACAGAGTCCCAAGTGAAGTCCCAGATTAGCCAGATTTGTTTCTGAGTCCATCCATCTAAGGAATAGAAGGGTTGAGTCTATTTACTCTTCCCCAACATCCTTTATGTATTTGTTTCACCTGTCACTCAACATGCCCAAACTCAGGTCTGTCACCACCTTACTTTATCTCTGAGGGGTGAACTTCAGACTGATGCCATTTAGTTCATACTGAGGATACGCCTGTGGGAAATAAATGCTCCAGGAAGCAAAACGAGAGGCCAGCTCTCATATCCAGTACCCTTTCTAATGTCTGTTTGTCTAGATGCACCGTCTGAGGAATGATTTGTGCTATAAATGTATTTTCTAAATCATGGTATAGGTGTGAGGGAAGATGAATGGCTTCTCCTTTGTCAAGGGGGATTTTCCTGAATATGTCTCTGTCTTGCTATTTAACTTATTTATGGCTGATAAACCATCCTTTAAGTCTTAAGTTCTGCTGTAGCCTTGCTCCAGCCACTGCAGGATTTGAGAACAATTGCCTAAAGGGATTATGAGTAGCAACTTTTGCTTTGAAAGTTGGATTGTGACTGAAAATTGAGCCAGGAAATTAATAATCTTCTTAGAAAGCAGGAGTTTGCAAAGAAACCAAAATCTTAGTGGGCATCCAGCCTGAACATGTCTCTCCATCAGAAAACTCCAATTTTATCTGTTGCAAAAATACTCCAAAGATAAGTAATATTAAGAGCAATATTCATCACAGTGTAAACTCTCATAAAATATTTGTCAGCATAAAAACATCACAGAACTTTTTTTCCCAATGTGACCCTTCTATCTAGATAGGAAGGACCTTAGTAGATCTTATTCATTTCACACAATAAGATTCTTAAAACTCTTGTAAGGCAGAAAGCCCAGGCCTGTATTTTCACAGATAAAGGAAAATAAAGCCCTATATATCCAAATGCTCTTGAATAGTTCTTTGTTGTCATACTTAATATAATTAGAAAAATTCTAACACATAGTCCCCAAAGCTATATTAAGAGTAAAACAAGCATATGAGCCAAGATATTTATTATGATGTGAGCAGAAAACACAACCAAACTTTCTCTGTAAAATTTTATGACTGGAAGGCTGAGGGATGTCTCAGTGGTTAGGACCACTGTCTGCTCTTCCAGAGGACCCAGGTTTACTCCCCAGCATCCAGATGGTGGCTCTCAGACTGGTAAGACAAGCACCAGGGAATCCATTGCCCTCTTCTAGCCTCTAGGGGACCCACACACAGATGCAGATATTAGCACAAAAGACATATACATGAAAATAATGAAAGATGCAGTGTACTTCAGAGATTGACTTTGGCCCAATGCAAAGTAACTATAAATAGAACTTAAAAAAAAATCTATTGGATATCTTACTAGATCACTCAGATGGGGTTAAAAATAACAATAACAGCTGGGCAGTGGTGGCGCACGCCTTTAATCCCAGCACTTGGGAGGCAGAGGCAGGCAGATTTCTGAGTTCGAGGCCAGCCTGGTCTACAAAGTGAGTTCCAGGACAGCCAGGACTATACAGAGAAACCCTGTCTCGAAAAACCACACACACACAAAAAAAACAACCAAAACCCAATAACAGCAACAAATAATGTGATAATAAATTATGCTAGAATTTATTATCACATAGTTTATTTGTGTATATACATATAAGGTAATGTGTGACATGGCTGCCCTCACACTTATAAAGCCACTTCAGTTGCTGTTCATAAGACATGAACAAGATGGGGGCAACCTCATTCCATCATGCCAGGGGGAAGTCTCATTAGGTCTCAATCTCACTTATAGGTTACCAGTAGTTAATAGGTAATTGGAGAAGAGTGTTCTCGTCTTCAGTGGCTTACCACTGATAAGTTACCCATGTTCCAGTGAGCAATTCCATAAACTCAGGCTTACCAAGCAGAAAAAAAATAAAACTATTTTTTTGGGGAATATGCAATACATATGGATTTGAAGTTTTCAGTTACCTTCAACATTTAGAGAGAAAAATGAAAAATCACAACGCAGAATACCATACTATTATCAATTAGCATAAGCTATAAACCCTTACAGAATGTTCTGCCCTATACCAAAAACAACATAGATTCTTTTGAGGGCATGTAGCCTATCTACCAACATAGAATATATATTACGCACAAACCTTTCCTAATAAATATAACATTAAATTGTGGAGAATCCGCCATTTGACCATCACAGAGAAAACAATCTAAGAGTACGGGAAAGACACAGCTCCGAGACACTCCAAGTTAATAATGAGCTAAAAGACACACTTCTAAATGACCCAAGTGTCAAAGAAAGCATCAAACTCAAAATTAGAAAATCAATAGAATTAGATAAAAATGAAAATGCGACCTATTGAAAGTTAAGTGAAGCCCCCAAAGCAACAGAGAATAACATTTTCCAGCTAGGTATTTTAGATTAAAAGGGAAATGCAGAATAGAACCCCTGAGTGAACCTAAGGGAAAAGGAGGGAAGTGAAATCTACACATAAACCACAATAAAGAAGGATGGATGGATCCAAAGTGAGCACTTACATTCACAACACAAGTACAGATCTCTGACATTCCAGCCCTCTGCAGAACAGAACAAGGGCTTTATTACTGTCTGCCTTACACTTGTCAGAATGGCTAAGATCAAAATCTCAGGCAACAGCACGTGCTGGCAAGGATGTGGAGCAAGGAGAAGACTCTTCCATTGCTGGTGGGAGTGCAAGCTTGTATAACCACATTAGAAATAAATTTGGTGGCTCCTCAGAAAACTGTGACTAGTTATACCATAAGACCCAGCTATACCACTCCTGGGTACTAACCCAAAGGATGTGCCGCCATGCCACAAGGACACTTGCTCAACTATATTCATAGCAGCCTTATTCGTAATAACCAGAAACTTGTAACAACCTAGATGTTCATCAACTGAAGAATGGATAAAGAAAGTGCAGTACATCTACACAATTGAATATTATTCAGCTATTAAAAACAAAAACATCATGAAAGTTGCTAGCAAATGGATGGAACTAAACCTTACCTGAGTGAGGTAATCCGGAACCAAGAAGGCACACATGGTATGTATTCATTTATGAATGGAAATTAGCCATAAGGTTCAGGATAATCAAAGAAACTAGGTAATAACCATGTCCTTCAAACTCCAACCCATGCACTGAAAGAAACTGGGTAATAGGGAGGGCCCAGGAAATGATGCTTGAATCTGACTCAGGAGAAACGTAATAGTTATCCAAAGGGAGGTGGATGGAGAGAGAGAACTGGATGGGAGAGGGGGTGAGGAGCAGAACAGGTAGCCTTAATCAGATGCAGAGAGAGGGCTGGAAATGAGAACTAAAATCAGTGTTGGGGGGCACCTCTAGGTCTGGACTAAGGGCAGGATCTAGGAAACCTATGAGTGTGACCTTAGCTGAAATTCTTACCAGTCAGAGAGGTGGATATGGAGACTGGAGGTGCCACTTCCTGTAGCCATGCAGGACTTCCAGTAAAGGGAGGTGGACATCAATTCACCCACAAACCCTTCAACTTAAAACTAATTTTAAGTGAAAGATAATTAAAATCAGTGGGTAAAAAAGGAAAAAAGAAAGAAAAACATCAAAGTATCCAGAAAATAAGTGTGTGTATGTATTTCTGTATCCATGTATGTAAGTGTATATGTATGTATATATGTATGTGTAAATGTATAATTCACATGCACTCTGTGAAGAAAGTTTGTCACATAAGTACAAATTTCAAGTTTATTAAATATTAAAGGTTTCTGGATGTGTTGCTTTACTACAATAAGTAAGATGATGCTACATCCACTCCAGTAGTGACTCGCTTGACAGGCCTGGAAAGCCTGGAAGCAGTCCTGAGGCAAAGAGTTTCATCGAAACTTAGCCTCCTGGAACCTTGGCATTCCCATAGCTAGAAGGCCCCAGATTTGTCCCTGCTATATTGTAGAGGATCTTGCATGCTTTCTTACAGTATTTTACTTGAATAGAGCTAGAAAAGCTCAGGGCTAGTCTACCTAGTAATTACTTAAAACAATAGCTGAGTCACACCCAGGAATACACAATAGTCTAGGAAATAGGTGGGTTGTAGGATTATTCATGAAAGGGTAAGTAGAACGGAATTCCCCTAGTGCAGGTTTTTCACTAGGCCCAGAGGAATAACATAATCAGGTATTTACTAAAGAACCCCTGGTGGTGGGTTTAACAATAGACTAGCATTGCATCAGAGCATTCACCTGGCTCCTATGTTTAGCTGATCTTAATTAAAGGTTGTTCCTATTCTCTGTTGTAAACATGGCCTGGCTCCTGCCATCTTTTCATGTATACATTTTCTTTGTTTTGTGTTAAGAACCAGTGTACCTTGGCAAATGTATTCACCTAGTCTTCTTGTTTTTCTTCTGTATTATAAGTCTGGTGCTCAATTTGACAAAATACATTCAGATACCACACTCCCCTGTGTTAGTATTTGTTTCTCATCTGCATCAACTCCTTGCCCACCTGTAACCGGAATTGAGTTTCGCCCGTGGATCGAGGACCCAAGTGAGGTCTATCTGCGGCAAGATGATACATAGGCGTATGAAGGGTAGATTGAAAACTGTCCTTCAAACTACAACATGAACAACAAAGCATCAAATTAAAACAATAAAAAACCCAAAAATTATTAATTAGGGAAACACTACATGATAAAAGTATAAAATCCACCTGATAATGGAATATCATATGCTGAATTATTAATTCATATGCTGAGGCTCTAAAACCTAGGACCCCAAAACTATAAGTGTATTTGGAGCTAGGATCTTCAGAGAGATAATTAACTTAGATCATTTGAATTTAGTCTGATAAGTCCTAATCCTTTAAGGACAGGATTAGAGAACATCCACACATGGACAAAAGAACAAATGAGAATACAGTAGAAAACAGTTCTCTGTAATCCACCGGGTGGGTCTCAAAGGAAACCAACTCTCTACAGATTGAACTTGAATGACTTTGTATTTAGAGTTGTGAGAATATATATTTCCTTGTCACCTGCTCTGTGGAATTATGTTAAGGCAACTCTAGAAATGAACACACTCAAGCCGGGCATGGTGGCGCACGCCTTTAATCCCAGCACTTCGGAGGCAGAGGCAGGTGGATTTCTGAGTTCGAGGCCAGCCTGGTCTACAAAATGAGTTCCAGGACAGCCAGGTCTATACAGAGAAACCCTGTCTTGAAAAAAACAGAAAAAAGAAAAAAAAACCAGAAAAAAAAAAAGAAATGAACACACTCATTTTAATAAAAAGAACAAATACTTAGCATTATATCAATGGGGATAAGTAAGTTTTCAAGTAAAAGCAAAAATAAACTATTTTATAAGTGAAATATTGAAATGGCAAATAATCTCCTTAGCTTGGAATAAATTAAAACCAATGAAGTAAGGCTGGCAATTTATAAGACTAGCAGTGGAGGAGTATTCACCTTGCTCCACATTCTTGCCAGCATGTGCTATCTTTCGAGATTTTGATCTTATCCATTCTGATGGGTGTAAGACTGAATCTCATAGTGGTTTTAATTTGCATTTCCCTGATGACTAAGGACTTTGAGGATTTCTTCAACTGCTTCTTGGCCATTCCTCTGTTGAAAATTCTCTGTTTAGCTCTCTAATTTTTTTTTCTCTCTAATTTTAAATTTTGTTATCTGGGTTGTTGATGTCTTACTTCTTGAGTTATTTGTAAATTTTGGATATTAGCCCTCTAAACTACCCATCTCTTAAAATCAGTTTCAGTGTTTTGCAAGCAAGACATGATAGAAGTATAAAAGCAATCAAGCCGATTCACGGAACAGAATAAAGCAGTCTTGTATTTTCCATACACTTCATAATAACTGATAGCAGAGCAGTTAGAACAAAAACCAAAACAACACATTTTTGACAACAGTGAAAGAGCATTTTTTTTAATAGTGTGAAGCATTGACTAATTGTTGAGGGGAAAATATCAAATCTAGTCTTTAAAGTAGCCCTCATATAATTAACTCATTAAAAATTAGCTGGAAACGTGCTATAGATCTAAGTGGAAATTTTAAAATTCGGGACATTTTAAGATATGATACAGGAGAGAAGACTTCTAGCTTTGGGTTGAGGCAGGTTTTCCCCAACACCCTGTAGGAGTTGTAGGAGTGTGTTATGTGTGTCATTGGTGATTATTACCATCCCAAAGCACCACACATTAGAAGCAGATACTGTTTATTCTCCTCATTGTGACAAGCGACAATGTCTTCAGACCTTGACACACATCTCCCGGGGAGTAAAAGAGCTCTGGTTGATAACCCATTGCATTAGGTAAAAAGTTTCTTAAGAAAACCAAACGTGTGACCTATAAAGAGAACAACTTAATAAATGAGATTTGAACAAAACCTGGAGATGCTGCTCCTTAGAAAACACGGTTCTGAGAACACAAAAACAAGTCACAGACTAGGAGATGAAACCTGCAAAGTAGGACTGCAAAGACTCGTTTGCATTTGGGACCTATGAATAGTCCTCAATTATCAATTAAAACAAACGAGAAGAAAAGGAATAAAGGGTCGGTCAGTTCAAGAAGATGCCCAGATGGAGAAAATGTTCATGAAAAAAAAAAATGAGGAACAGTTCATAGATAAGGAAAGCAGTTCAAAACGTGATCTGCCAAGGTTTCTGGGTGAGGTTGCAGAGGGAAGATGCCTCCATGGGGCACAGTAAAGAGGAGCTGCAGAATAAGGAAAAAACAAAAGAAAGAAAAAAAAAAGAAAAGAAAAAGACTCTTTGCCAGAGAGGGAAATAAAGGAGGAGCTACAGAAACTCTCAGAGCTGGGGACAGGATACCTGGAGATGAGAAGGACTGGGGGTTGGGGGTTGGGGGTGGGAGGGGGAAGGGTGAATTGACACAACTCCAGCGTCACAGCTTCCTGGAAGCAGAAGCAAGTTTCACCCAAAGGTATACTGCAGTACTTGCATATCATTGTCGTTACAATTGCATGTTTGTGTTTTATTTCCCAGAATACCTTCATTTGCCTTGGCTCACGCAGCTTTCCCTGGTGAGCAATTTGCTTTCCTTTTCCTTTGTTTTTTGCCCCGTTTACTGTTCTTTCTCTATACTGTACTTTCAGCAGTATTAAGACTTTAGCTTATCGATACCTTTACGTTTTATTTGTATCCCTTTTCTTACGTTCAATCACTTTTGTTCTTAAACTTTCTTATTGTTAGGGCTTCATTTCACTTCGTTTGTATTTTTGGTTGTCATTTCCTGTTAATTTCTCCCCTGGCATCCTCCTCACTTCCCTCCCTCCTGCCTTGTCTCTCCTCTGTCTTTCTCAGTTACCTACCACCATCTTTATAGCTTTCATTTACTTTTTACACATTGACTGTCTATAATTAACTTTATAGCATAGTCTGTGTTAATTTTACCACTTTCTCTTTTATAATCATAGGTGCATAGAGACTTTAATAATTTTAAGAGCTATTTCTGTATCTTTTGTGGTTTGACATTCTTGCTGTGCTAACAGGCTAACTTTTTCTCTACTCTAAGCGGTACTCAGGATCGAATCTTCCAGAGGAGGACTGATGAGACTTTCTACTGGAAATTATGGAGGCGATTTGATGGCCTACCTGGTAAAGAACTACTTGCAAATGATCTCTACTAAGAGAGGCTGAGTAGATTTTCTTTACAGGTGTGAAGCCTGGTGGGTTAACCTTGCTCCAGTGGAAGGTCACACATATAAGACTGTGTGGAAGCACCTACTGAACATGATATGATTAGAAGACAAAGACAGAAAGTTGGGAGGGAGGGGAAGTCAGGGTAGGTCAGTGAATATGATTAAACTACATTGTACCAAATTCTCAAGCTCATGAAAAAATGAGAAAACAAATAGATGCCCACGCAAAACTGGCAGAGATACTGGAACCAAGAGATACAAGTCACAGCACAGAAACTCAACAAATGGCAAGGCAATTGAGTCAAAAGAAAGAATCATAATTCTGCTTGCTGAATTCAAAGATAATGAAGTAGGTAAAATTCAGGGCAAAGACTGCAAAAGCTTGCCAGAAGAAATGAACAGTGACCTCTAAGGGGCACAACAACTTCAGTCTAGGAGCTGGAAAGGAAAGCCAGCAAGATAGAGGAAAATGGGTGAGAAGACTAGACATAGGTCAGCAACAGGGAAGAAAATATTAGTACTGAAGTTGAATGTGAGTAACTGAATAGAAATGTTGTAAAATTAAAAAAAAATCAACTAGTCAAATGTAAGACCAAATTGATTCATTAGTAATAAACCTCAGTAAAGCAGAGAATTACTATCAGAGTTGAGGAAAGGTCTGAAGAAGTACTATATTTATACATTGATGAAGGGGAAGTGACCATGGTCATAGCACACAAGAGTTCTAGATAAAGTCGAGACACCAAACTGAAGAACCTGCAGGACAGAAGGAGCTGAGATAAAGAACTAAAGGAACAAGGGAGACTCTGTTCCGTGGGATCACAGAAGAATACCATCAAAACCTAGAGAAAGGACACCTCAAAACAAGATACATTTACAACTACAAAGAGACACTGGCCATGAAGAAACTTTGCCTGACACATACTCAATATGTCAAAAGTACAAAACAAAAAAGAATAATATCAAAAGGCTGTAAGTTGCAGGGGGAGCCTGAGGATGGCTGAGCTGTTAAGAATGCTTGCTGTTGGAGGGGGAGCCTGACAATGGCTGAGCTGTTCCATCATTGGGAAGAGAGGCCCCTTGGTCATGCAGACTTTATATGCCCCAATACAGGGGAACGCCAGGGCCAAGATGTGGGAGCGGGTGGGTAGGGGAGCAGGGCTGGGAGGGGGGAGGGTATAGGGAACTTTCTGGATAACACTTGAAATGTAAATGAAGAAATTATCTAATAAATGTTAAAAAAAAAAAATGCTTGCTGTTCCTCCAGGCAACCCAGCTTGGTTCTCCAAGCCTTGTGTTTGGGTTGCTCACAACTGACTGTAACTCCATCTCCAGTGATCTCATGCTTTTTGTCTGTCCTTTGCAGGTACCCTACTGCTAACACATATACATACATATGAAAGAAAAATAAAATCAATCTTTAAAAATGTTAATGGGGAGAGCAGCAAGATGTCTCAATGGATACAAACACTTGCTGCCAAACTTGATGTCTTGAATTTGACCCCTGGTATCTGCTGGAAGGAGAGGACCAACTCTCGCAAATTGTTTATCTTACTGCCACATGTGCACATGGCAAAACTTCCCATTGTGCACACACAGAAACAAAACGAATACAGGCTAAAAAATAAAAACTATTAGAGGAAAATGGCAACTCATTTCAAAGGTGAACACATAACAAAACAAAACAAAACAAAACAAAACAACAACAACAAAAAAACAGAACTCTCATGTATAATCCAGGAAAGCAAGGAATTATATACTTCAAGCTCTGAAAGTAAATAATCTTGTTAAGCAAGATTGCTATATGCTTCAAAGCTATCATTTAAATTGGTGGAGAAATAATGACATCTAAACAGAAAATGTGGAAGAAATGGGGGTATTCTGAGTTACATACAGCCTACCAAAATTCAATGAAGATATAAGAATTTTAACAGATACATAATATTGAAATAATAATAAAAATCTCCCAACAAAGATAAACCTAGTATTGGAAAGGTTTGCTGCACCTTTGAACACAGTGGGATGAGGAACGGGATGAGAAACTGTGGGAGGGCAGACCGAGAGGAGATCAACAAGTGGACTGTAAAAATAAACGTAATAAAAAACGTAGGTTACAGAGCTATAATAATCAAACCAGTGCCAACCCTATGCATAAACAAACAAACAAACAAACAAATAGGTAACCAAGGATCCAGAGGTAGCGCCACATATACATAGAAGATAAGCATTTACTGGTAAAGATACATAGAGTAAAATAACATTAATATTTGTGAGAGAAACTTGAATTCTTTAATGAGATCATTAAGATAAGTCATCAGGTATTTTTCAAACTACAGGTCCTTACTGGTCATTTCCAGACAGAACAAAGATGTCATGCCACAATAAAATCTTTGACAATAGAAATACAAAGTAATAAATTCATAATATTCATGTGTTATAAAATTTTTATCCTGAAAATAACTAATATCTCAAAGGTTTTATCTATCTATCTATCTACAATATATTAACAATATATAATAAATATAATCTATATACTACATAAGATATACTATATACTTTATACTATGTACTATGTAATATATATGCAATATATAATATAATATATAATATATAACAATATATAATATATAATGTGTAATGTGTAGCATGCAGTATATAATAACTATATACATATATATATGTTATATATATATAGTTATTATATATACATACTATATATATATATATATATTATATATATACTATATATATATAGTTATATATATATCACAACATAAATAAGGCTAATGAAAATAACTCTTTACACTTAAAGTTCCAAGAGGGAAATTGTATTGTTAGTATACAAATCATTCTGTATTACAAAGGATATGGATTGCTACTGAGAAGAAATGTAGGCAAAGGGTTATGCATATAGGAAAATCATGATTGCTTAATCATAGTTGTTTTAAGTAAAAACTAGCCAGTGAGTTATATACACAACGTATATGGGTATGCATCTGCAAGTGGGTTTTAGTTTCATCTCCATGAATATAAGCAACAGAAACAAGGACCACTGAGCTGTTAGTGTCTTCTGACTGGTGAGTTTTAAAGTGCTGACAAGAGAGAGGAAGTTGGTTGTCTTGTGTTGTGCTGCAGTGAGTATAACTGACACTTTTCTCTAGAACAGAGACTGAAATCATATGTCAACCCTTGAGCTCTGTGACACAGTTCTAAGCAAATATACTTCAAGGATCTAATTAATGCAGGAAGATTTGGAGTCACTGAGCTTCACTGCAATGGATATCTGTTAAAAAGATTACTTATTTATTTATTTATTGAAATTATAATTTCATTATTTTCTCTTCCTTTCCCCTATCCAACCTTTCCCTTGTACCCTTGCTCAATTCATGGCCTCTTTTCTTTATAGTCTCTCTCTCTCTCCCTCTCTCTCTCTCTCTCTCTCTCTCTCTCTTCCTCTCTCTCTCAAAATCATAAGTACTACTGGCACTTTATAAAAGCTGAATAATGCCTCCATACATTCTAAATATTTATCTTTATACCCTCAAATAGTATAGCTTTTAGCCCCAGTCCCAAACAAACAGAGAAACAAACTTCTCTTTGCAGCAAATGGAGACCCTTTCAGAGAACCACCACCCATCACAATGCAGAGAGCAAGAGATCATGTGGGGTGCAGTAGCTTTTCTTTTAAAAACATATGTTTTATTTAAACATTTAAGAGTAGAGAAAGAATGTATAGACAATCCATAGCTTCAACCCATATTAATAGTAGCTGATTTCTAATTTTATCTATCTCACTATATACTTTGGTTGAGTCAAACATGCACATTTACTGCGGGCATGTAAACATACACCCTAAAGAATATAATGCTTAGTCACTTATCAAAATGTTTTGAAAAGTATCCTTAACAAATTGGACTTTATAATAAAACGTAACTAGATTAATCTGTTAAGATCTCATATTCAGCTCATATAAACTTCCAAAAATACATTTAGAGCCGGTTTGTCTAAATCAAGATCTCACATTTGTTCTGTGCATTATATTGGCTGACTTCTTTTTGAAAATTTGTTACCTTTATCTCCTCTCTTTATTAAAATTGAAGAACTCAGTTACTTACACAAAGGAATTTTCCACAAGTCAAATCCAGCTTACTGCTGCTTTCCAATGTGCTCTTTAGCTTATTATGTAGTCTGCTGATATTTATTCTATAACTCTAGGTACTTAGGCTAGATTTTTAAAAAAAATTGTAATAAGTTATTACATAAGTGCTGTGACAGGGTTGCTGTTTGAAACATATGTCAGATTGTTTCCTTTTATTGATATCAAGAACCAGATGGGCCAAGATGATGTCAGCCCACCGTATGCTCCAGAGAGTTTTCTAGCTTGTGACTCCCACAGATGCTTACTTCCTTGTCCATCCTTTTTTCTTTTTAATTTTTCAAGATTATTTATAATTATTCACGTTACAGACTGATCACAGACCTGCTTTCCTCTTCTTCCGGTACCATCCTTACATACCCTTCCCCCATTACTCCTGCCTCTTCTGCTCAGAGTAGGGTAACCCTATCCCCTCATGGGTACAAACCCATCTCACCCCATAGCAGTACTAAGCGCACCGTCTCCTTCTGAGGCTAGACATGGTACCCCATCTAGGAAACAGAGGTCCAAAGGCAGGCAACAAAGTAGAAACAGCCCTGGCTCCAGTTGTTATGGGACCCACAAGAAGACTGAGCTGCACATCTGCTACAAATGTGTAGGGGCTGGTCCAGCCCATGAATGGTCTTTGGTTGGTAATTCAGTCCCTAGTAGTCCCCATGGACACTATGGGCCATGTGGTGTCCTCAACCCCTCCAGTTCTCTCAATCCTTCCCCCAACTCTTCCATAAGTCTCCCTAAACTCTGCCTCATGTTTGGCTGTGTGTCTTTGCATCTATTTCCATCAGTTGCTGGATGAAGCCTCTCAGAAGTCAGTTATGCTAGGCTCCTGTCTACACGCACAACAGAGTGTCATTAATAATGTCAGAGGTTAGTTCTCTCCCACAGAGTGGGTTTCAAGTTGGGCCAGTCATTGGTTGGCTATTCCCTCAATCTCAGCTCTATCTACCCCTGCACATCTTGTTGGCAGGTCAAAATTTTGGTCAAAGGTTTTGTGGCTGGGTTGGAGTCCCCCTGCCTCCACTGGAAGTCCTACCTGATTAAAGGAGAAGCCCACTTCTGTCTTCATAACCTGAGATGCTAGGAATCTCATCTAGAGTCACCCCCATAGACTTCCAGGAGCCTCCCGATCCCAGGTCTCTGGCTTATCTCAGAGATGCACCTCCACTGATTTCCATTGTCTCCCAGACCCAGAAAGACTTGAATGGTATGTGCTCGCTTACAAGTGGGTATTAGCCAGAAAGCACAGGATAACCATGCTACAACCTACAGACACAATGAAGCTAAGTAACAGGCAGGGCCCA
This sequence comes from Mus minutoides, assembly GCA_902729485.2. Taxonomy (NCBI): domain Eukaryota; kingdom Metazoa; phylum Chordata; class Mammalia; order Rodentia; family Muridae; genus Mus; species Mus minutoides. Next base: position 1,852,189 of record LR749729.1, read on the forward strand.
AGGGAGGATGCTTGAATCTCACTTGGAAGGGGATATAAAATAGACATGGGAAGTGGGTGAGGGAGAGAACTAGGTAGGAAAGGGGCTGGGGATCTGGGGTGGGGATCAGGTTAGGGAGGGGGAATGTCCATTCTTATAGCAGTTGGGGCCACTATATCTTACCTCCACACGACTACCATTTTCTAATTTAATCGTTCCACTCCCATTGATAAGCTAGGATTTCTTTCTTATTTTAATTTATATATTTTTACTCTTCTCTCAAATTCCCATGAGAACCCATTAGTTGATTCTGTGGACCATTCTCATGAGATGTCTGTAACCCCTCTGCTTCCTCCAATCCATCCTTCCCCTCCTCAGAAGGACGCTTCAAGCTCTGCCTAAAATTTGGTTGTGGTACTCTCCATCTACTTCCATGAGTTGCTGGGTGAGATCTCTTTGATCTCTTTGAAGACTACTTTGCTAGGCTCCAGTCCCAGTATACTCTGCAGGCAGGAAAATCTGTAGGTTAAAGGTTTTATAACTGAGTCTCTGTCCCAACTAAAAAATGGCATACAGATCGAAACAGGGAATTCTCAACAGAGGAATCTCAAATGGTTGAGAAACGCATAGTGAAATATTTGCCATCCTTAGCCACCAGGGGAATACAAATCAATAATGACTTTGAGATTCCATCTTAAGCCTGTCAGAATGGCTAAGATAAAAAACCCAAGTGAAAGCTAATTCTTTTGAGGATGTAGTGCAAAGGGGAACACTCCTCCATTACTGGTGGGAGTAAAAATTTGTACAGCTAGTTTGGAAGTCAATATGGCTTTTTCTCAGAAAACTAGGAATGAATCTACCTCAAGACCCAGCTATACCAGTCCTGGACATATACCCAAAGGATACTCCATCCTACCACAAGGACACACGCTTCACTGAGTTCATAGCAGCTTTATTCATAATAGCCAGAAACTGGAAGCAACTTAGATGTCCCTCAACTGAAAAGTGGATAAAGAAAATGTGGCATATTTACACAGTGGAATATTACTCGGCTGTTAAAAACAATGACATCATGAAATTTGCAGGCAAATGGTTGGAACTACAAAAAAAAAAAAAAAAAGTTATCCTGAGTGAGGTAACCCAGACCCAGAAAGACAAACATGATATGTACTCAGTTATATGTAGATATTAGCTGTACAGTGAAAGACAATTATGCTACAGTCCACAGACCCAGAGAGGCTAAGTAATAATGAAGGCTTAAGTGGGGAAACAAGGGTATTCCTGGCAAGGGGAAATAGAATAGATTTTTCAGGTAGACTGGAAGCTGGTGAGGTTCAGAGCAGGATGATTCAGGAGGGGTTAGGGAGGGAGAAAATACTAGGAGAAGTGAATGGAATTGTGGCCATTTCAGGGGGCAGGTGGAAACCTAGTGCAACTGAAATACTATGGAATGTATAAGAGTAACCTAGCAAAGACCCCTAGCAATGGTAGACACAGAGCCTGAACTGGCCATCTTCTGTAACCAGGCAAGACCTCGAGTGGAGGGGTTGGGACACCACTCCTGTAAGGTGTAGGGAGCCATTCAGCCGCTCCTTAAAGATGGCATCGACCGACTCAGCTGTACTGGCATAAACAACTCTTAATTGGCGTTAGGCAGTGTCAGCTGTGGTTTGATCTTGTGCCCGAGCGAGAGCCACAGGCCACCCGAGATCACCTGGTGTCTGAGCTCGAGCCACGGGGCAGCTGGGTGATTGGACAGGACAGGGTTTAAATAGGCTGCTCGCGGTGGGGCCATTTGCCATTTGCCATCATGCTCTGCTAAGCTGTATGTGCATCAAGTTCCTGAGTAAACCGTTGGGGAAGAAACCTGTTTGTCTTGTGTTTTATTCCCGCTGGACGGGGACGCACACGACAGTAAGGAATACTCCTTATTAATCTCTGAGGGTCTCAGGTAGGGACCATGACGAGATGGACAGAAAAGAGTTAAGGAGGTCACCATGAAGCAGGATGGGCCTTGAGGATGTACCATACGCACATGGTCAAGAGAACACACACAGAGCAGGACAAGGCTCAAACTGCAAGTAACAAGGCCTATGGCTGGGAGGTATGTTAGACTAGCTCAGAAACTGCCCAACCTAGTGTCATTAGCTTGTAAATAAAATCTGATGTCTCTGCATCTTTTATTCTGGAGTTTTATGGGCTAGAGTGGGACAGAAACCTTCCATAAAAATCACTTCTATATTAAGGTCATATGTACATGTTTTTTTAAAAAATCAACAACCACCCCAAATTGTGCGAATATTTCATTTAGTTCTGTCCATAATGCATTTTGAGCAACATGTGATAGATTCATACTGCTCATTTCCTTTTCAAGATCACATAGTGACCATTATGTAAATGTCTCTTACAGATAAATGATGCTTTTTAGCGAACAGTGTATACTGTTTGTCATTACAACTATGAGTACGTGATAGAAAAAGTCACCGAATCATGATATAAAATGATTTCATTCTAAGAGGATTAAAAAATTGGAAACAACAAAAATGACTCGATGAGCTTAGAGGCATGGTGTTCAAATTAACCAAGATGGAATAAGTTGGAAGAGAGCTTAAGGTGAATAAACATGTATTTTCTATACATTTTCCAGAAGCAGAAAACAGATGCAGGACAGACAAGACTTGGAAACACCACACCCCACCATGGTGTTTTATTTCTCAAAACTCCAAATCAACTCATAACTGATAGGAGAAGCATTTGTCTCTAACCTAATTGGCTGTCCACTGCAGAGTGCTCGGCCTCAAACTGTCTGCAAACAGTAAAAACAAGCTCAACAGGTTATATGTCTTTATCTGGGGATTCATATACATGCATTCATACATATCTGTGTGGTATGTTACAAGAGTGATCAAATGAAGAAAGGGGCTGTCAGCTTGAGAGTCGAGGGAACATGTGAGGTGTTCAAGGGAGGGTAGTTGGGAGGGGCTTGAGGGAGAAAAGGGTCTGGGGCAAGTGATATAATACTATTTCACTAAGAAATGTGAAAATTCAGAAAAAAAGTTCTAATTTACAAAGCCTTATATAAAGCATTATTTTATAAAATAAAATGAAACCAAATCCCCAAAATTTGAATGATTGTGTCCCCCATAATGAAATATTTAAGATGTACTTAAAATATAAGTATGAGACAGCGAATATTAATTATACTTTATTACTTCTACTAAAAGTATCAATTATTAAAAACTTATTGTAAATTTTCTCTATACTTATAAAATATATATAATGACCTTTTCAATAATGTTTTTTTCAGTGAAGTCCTGTAAAACCCAAATGGATATAATTTGTAGCAGAATCATTATAATTTTTATTGGTTATTTTAGATATTACAGAAGTATAAAAGGAAATAAATTTTAGTAAGTATTCATATCTCTCACTAGACATAAAATCGTGTTTCCCTTTGTGGGTCTCAAAACTATACACATTTAGAATGATATTGCAGCTTATAGAGTGGACCTGAACAATGTGTGACACTAAGCCCATGCAATTTGGTACCATTTATGTCATCTCTCCATCTCAGTCAGATCCCTCTGAGACGTGAATGCTATACCTGCATTTAAAACATGTCCTATTCTATTCAGTTACAGATACATAGAGTCTAGATCTAAGCACCTTTTAATAACTTTATTTCATAGGAAAGTGATATGAATCCCACAGGCTTAAGGACCTTTCTTGCCACTTAGGCTGAGTTACTCACAACCAGGACCAGAACCAGAACCAGTCAATCGCTTTACAATCCAACACAATTCCAAGCCTTCTTCTTGCTATATAAGACCAGTATAAATTAAAAACCACAGACACACAAATTACAAATACGTATGCTGCTGGCCTTTGTGCAATTCACTTTCATTCACAATGGGAACAGACCACATTCACAAAACACAAAGCTGGATGTCAGCCATGCGCATTTTGATTAGCAAGCAGGTTCAGTCTATTTCTTAAAGTATCAGTATTAGATTTTTGGGGCAGCCAGAGCTTGGGAGGTATGATTGTGACACATGCTTGTTAAGGCCAATGAAATGGCCTCATAAGTATTTTTATTTATTTATATCTTATAGCTGGCATTTAAAAAAGATAAGATATACATAATGATGCTAGTTGGAATCATGGGTGCTAAAAACTAGAAACCAAGAAATAGATTCTGGTAAAAATAAAACAACAACAACAACATCAACAAAACAATAGCATCTTTGCAGCCTCATTATTTTCCCATATAGCTGGAAAAAGCAGGATGAAGGGCCAAACTGATGATGTCTTTAAATGACATGAGTTTAAAAATGCAAGGAAACACATCCACTTAGAGAAAAAGAGGCAAAAGACATTGATGAAGACCAGGATGCCCATTAGCATCTTCAAGTTTCCTGGCTCTTAATGAGATAACTCCCCCCCCCAAATTTAATTAGTGTTTCCTGTAATCCTCCAACAATGTACATTACCTACTTGCAAGCTGGTACAACCACTCTGGAAATCAGTCTGGCAGTTCCTCAGAAAACTGGGCATAGTACTATCAATTGATCCAGCAATACCTCTCCTGGGCGTATACCCAGAAGGTGTTCCAACTGGTAACAAGGACACATGCTCCACTATGTTCATAGCAGCCTTATTTATAATAGCCAGAAGCTGGAAAGAACCCAGATGTCCCTTAACAGAGGAATGGATACAGAAAATGTGGTACATTTATACAATGGAATACTACTCAGCTATTAAAAACAATGAATTTATGAAATTCTTGAGCAAATGGATGTATCTGGAGGATATTATCCTGAGTGAGGTAACTTAATCACAAAAGAAGTTACTTGATATACACTCATTGATAAGTGGATATTAGCCCAGAAACCTAGAATACCCAAAATACAATTTCCAAAACACAAGAAAATCAAGAAAGACCAACGTGTGGATACTTCATTCCTCCCTAGAATAGGGAATAGAATATCCATGGAAGGAGTTGCAAAGACAAAGTTCGGAGCTAAGATGAAAGGATGGATCATCCAGAGACTCCCCACCTGCGTGGTCCATCACATAATCAGCCACCAAATGCAGACCCTACTGCATAAGCCCGCAGGATATTTCTGAAAGGACCCTGATATAGCTGTCTCCTGTGAGGCTTTGACAAGTCCCTGACAAATACAGAAGTGGATGCTCACAGTCATCTGCCCTATAGGGCGGAACACAGGGTCTCCAATGTAGGAGCTAGACAGAGTACCTAAGAGCTGTAGGGGTCTGCAACCCTATAGATGGAACAACAATATGAACTAATCAGAACCTCCAGACCTCATGTCTCTAGCTGCATATGTATTAGAAGATGGCCTAGTTGGCCATTATTGGGAAGAAAGGCCCCTTGGTCTAGCAATCTTTATATGACCCAGTACAGGGGCAAGCCAGGACTAAGAAGTGGGAGTGGGTGGGTATGCGAGCAAGGTGGGGGGAAGGTATAGGGGACTTATGGGATAGCACTTGAAATGTAAATGAAGAAAATATCTAAAAAAAAGAAAAGAAAAATTTCATAGCTTTAAGGATGCTCTATTAAAACTTTGGAAATCCAAAATTTATTGTAGTGGTTCATCATGATTAACTTGATTTCAGAATTCCTTAAGTATTTTATCTGTCATTTTGCACATCATTACACAAAATTGCATTTACGTAGTGCAAAAGGTGGCATACACATGCCATCACATACATGTGGAAGCCAGAGAATCATTATCTCTTCTCACAGTGTGAGTGAGACTCAGACATTAAACTCATACTTGGTGACACACTCACCATATCACTAGCCGATAAACACATATTTGTACTTTTCAAAGTTCTGCATTTATTATAGGAGTCAAGATAATTCTGATTGTTAATTTTGTCAGTGAGTTAAAAAACATATGTAGGAGCTTAACGAAGCACATCTCTGGATGTAGGACAACTCTAGTATATTCTGTCCTGAGGAGGATGACATGATAGATTTACTGTGTGTGGATCATAAAGTGATGGTTATTACTAAGAGGAAATGAAAAATAGAAGGGGATTCTAGGAAGTAGGTTAGTAGGACCAAGGTCTTCAGAGCTCTATCTTGTCTGGTACCTCTCTGTAGTTCGTTTTGGATGGAGTTTTGCTGGGGCAAACACATGATAGATGTTTTAATGAAGCAGATACATGTGAAAGGATTACCAAGGTGGTATCAGTTCTGTGGGAATGTCAGTTTCACAGAGAAAGAGTTAGAGAGGGCTTGTGTTTTCTGTCTTGAATACTGGAATGGAACATAGTTAAAAAAAAAAAAGAAAGAAAGAAAAAAAAGAAAAAAAAAGAAATTAGACGATTTGTTAGATCCAGATAGAATTCTGTGAACAAAATGACAGTGTGGAAGAATTAAAAAATATGACATTATCAGATACTTACTCTTTCATATATATATATATATACACACTGTAACTTTATAGCTATTTTTAGAAACATAATTTTATTTAAATATTTTAATGGCATGTTCATTTATTTCTAAGAAGAAATAAAACACAATAAATAATTCGAGTTTTAACGAGGTACATGTTTAAAAATAAAGTCCTTTAAAATCTGAAAAGCAGGGGAGAAGAAACCACAGGGAAATTCAGAACATCTGAATGAAATGTTGTTAGGTTTGCCTAAAAATTATTCTTGGTTATAGTGGTTATGCTAAGCTGGTTTTCCAAACATCTGTCTTGACCTCCTTTTAAGCATAGAAGAAGTAGGAGAAAGAGGAGGAGAAAGAGGAGGAGGAGGAAAAGGAGGAGGAGGAAGAGGAGCAGGAAGGCCTCGCTGTGTTTGAAGTTGGGATTCTAGGTAGGGTTTAGGTCTTGACCATGAGATATTCCTAATATGGCACTTTGATTTAGAACCAAGTTAGCCAAGGATTTAACTAAGATACAAGTGTGAGACATTCACTTTTTGTGAGTTTAGAATAATTTGCTTGGTTTTGGAATCTATAGGGGCAGCCAGTATTGTGGTTTTGATACCAGAACCCAGAAAAAGCAAGATATACGCCAGGATATGGTTGAGGGCCCAGGCTTCAAGTCCCCTGAAGAGGCCAGCTCTTCTGTGTGGTTATGGGATTCATTCCTTAGGTACATCCTAGAACCTGATCCTCTACATCTTCAACAAATTAATAAATAAATACTTTGTCTTACCTCCCCACCCAGGAAAATGTTTAATTTCTGATTCCTGTATTAAATTATTTCCCCCAAAATCCATGGAAGTGTTTTCTGCCTCTTGAAATTTTCATATATTAGTAGGATTCATCCTTATTCAAGGTTCCTGGTACAGTTTAGACGTAGGGTTTTAGTATGGAAAGTACCTGCCCTATTTCCTACACAATCAAAACCACCACCATGCAATTGTATATTATTCCCTATAGTACTGCACTTCCTGAATAATCAATGAGACTAAACACTTCTGTGTTCAAGTCCACAAAACTATAAACCCATATGCTTTTCACAAACAATTACCACAATAGATTTTTCTATGGCATTATACCAAATGACATGGCCAGTGAAGTCTCAGTCAGCCAGTGTGTGTGTGTGTGTGTGTGTGTGTGTGTGTGTGTGTTGTGGGGATGTTATCTATTATTTTAAAAGTAGCTTTTACATCATTTCAGAATGCAGTCAGTCCTTCAAACTATTACAAAGTATCTTCCATATATTTTTTATCTTGTATATGTGAGAGAGAGGGGAGAAGGAGGGAGAGAGGGAAGGAGAATGGGAGGGAGGGAGGGAGAATGGGAGGGAGAGAGAGAGGGAGGGAGGGAGAATGGAGAGGATGGGTGTGCATGAACATAGCATGTAGAAGACAAAAATTGAGTGTTGGTCCACACTTCCCATCTTCTGTGAGACAAGGACTCTACTTGTTCACTATTGCATGTGCCAGACTAACAGAAACTTTTGGAGAGTCTTTTGTTTCTGCTTCATCTCACCATAGGATGACTTGGAATGGAGACTTGAATAATCATCTCTGCTTTACATGATTTTTTGAGATCCAAATTTATGTTGTCATGATCGCACAGAGAATGATTTACCCACTGTGCCTACATTTGACTGACTCCCCAATTTCTTTCTACTGTATCTATCTCTGTCCCACTGCACAATGCTCTCTTTTTGATTATTGAACACAACAAATATAATAACCAACAAGTCATTGTGACCCAGGAATTAGCATCTCAGAGTGATAAGATTTTGATAGACATTTCAACTTTAATACTAAATGTTATTGATTTTGGAAGCTGGAGATAAATGTGATTTGTTTTGTATGTTGTGAGCCATTTAGCCATCTTTTCTTGTTGCCATAGATAATCTGGCTTTCAAAACACTGGCTAATGTTCATCTTCAGATAACCAAAACCAACTAACCAGCCAGTCAGCCAACCAACCAACCAACCAACCAACCATGAAAAAAACAAAACAAAAACAGAATCAGAAACAGAAAAAGAAATAGAAAAAGAAATAGGAAAAGAAAAAGAAAAAGAAAAGAAAAAGAGAAAGAGAAAGAAAAAGAAAAAGAAAAAGAAAAAGAAAAAGAAAAAGAAAAAGAAAAAGAAAAAGAAAAAGAAAAACTTATTATAACTGGCCCAAGCAAAGAGTGAATTAACTTTGAGAGCTTGGGGGTGTATTCTATAGATTGATGTGAATTTTAGTGGGTAGACAATTTGGTATTATTCTTGACCCCTTAGGGTTTTTCTTCTCTTTCTTTTCTGGTTTCTATTGGAATTTGGGTAATTGAAGAGAACGGACAAGTAGCCCTCAGCTCTGTTAGACAGAACATCAGTTCAGAAACCAAGGAAGCTTTACTGGCAAGGTCAAATGCCCTTAAATTAAGTCTGTATGTAATATATAATGGTATGGACTCTTCGAAAGTGTTTTGCCAGTTCACTGAAAAATTAAACAAGATTTAACATTTGACCCAGAAATTCCTTTTCAAAGGTATCTGGGAATTAAAGACACATTTCCACATAAATTGCCCACTGAACAGTTTACACACACAGGACCTAACTTTCAAATAGGCCATATTCATAAAAGATTAAGGTAGACATGACCCTTCAAATGCAGAACACACACACACACACACACACACACACACACACACACACACACTGCAATAATATCTGACTTTATTCCTTTCTCATTCCTTCGAATGAGAAGATGCATATAAATAAAGAACATTGTGCATGAAAGATGTCAAGAAAGGTCATAGAATCATCCTGTCTGTAGGAAATGCTCAGATCAGGCAAGGCTTGAGGGAGAAGGTGGATTAGTGCTTGGCTAGGACTTGGGGGTGACTATGAAGTATCGTTCTTTTGAGTGATGAAAATTTCCAAAATTAATAGTGATCATGATTATATAATTCTGTGAACACATGAACACTGTTAAAGTGTATATTTAAGAGAATTGAATTGTAGCCGGGCGTGGTGGCGCACGCCTTTAATCCCAGCACTCCGGAGGCAGAGGCAGGTGGATTTCTGAGTTATAGGCCAGCCTGGTCTACAAAGTGAGTTCCAGGTCAGTCAGGGCTATACAGAGAAACCCTGTCTCAAAAAACAAAACAAAACAAAGCAACAAAAACCAAAAAAAAAGAATTGAATTGTATGGCTATGAGTATTATCTAAGAAGTTGAGAGTGTTGTTTAATGTTGTTTAATGTTAATGTTGCACACAAGAAACCCTGTGTTCTGTCTCCAGGATGATATAAAGAGTCTGGTGGAACATGTCTTCTTTGATTCTCACACTGAAGAAGATCAGAAGTGCAAGGTCATCCTCGGATACATAGTAAGTTCAAGATCAGTCTGGGCCAAGCAGACTTTGTCTTTTAAAAAGCATTCCCAAGTCTGGGGAATATGTGTCAGTGCCATCGGATTTGATCAAGGCTGCAGAATGTGTGTCAGTGCCATTGGACTTACCTAGTCTGTGCAAGGCCCAGGATTGTGTCACTAGCATTACCCAAACCAACAACAACAACATTTTTTTTCTGTATAACAAAATGATGAAATGGTTATCAAGATTTGACTAAAATTCTACCAACTTCAAGCAATATCTTAATCAATATAAATTTAGACAGTATCCTATAATAAGATTCTATATACAGATATTATTTTAGTGAGAAAAACACGTTTCTAAAATTGCCCATTTAAATGCTGGAAAATATGTTAGTTTGTTGTTTTTTAAAGAAGAAAGAAAAACACTCTAAGTTTACACCAAGAAAAATAAAATGCTCACATAAATGCTTTGAGTCTGGACTATCCCCACCCCCCAACCCAATTGCAAGGGATGTTGCTGTCAGGAATTTTGCTTATACAGTAAAGAAAATAGTATTTCTTACAGAAAAGATAAGGAAGTTCAGGAGCAGAGAAAAAAAAAAAGATTCATCAGCAGAAAATAATTTCTCCCATTTTAGTTGACTCCTAGTGGTAACCTCTTGTTTTCTTTTCATTTTCACTGTTACCATAGGGACAAGAAGACTATAACTACAAGCAGTCTCCAAGGAAGTTTCTTACAGTTCATTAGAAAGGCAAGGGCTGAAGGCAGGGATGCAGAGGTGGCAGGGCAGGGCAGAGGTCCTTCCTTGGTGCTGTGTGGGTTAGTGTGAAGTGCTAGAGGCTCATCTGTGCCTATCACACACTTTTTCTGTTTGCCACAGATCTTCAGAGTTAAATCCTGGGTAAGGATGTGCGTATTTACTGTCTCAGGCGTTTTATAGAGTCTTCCACAGCACACATTTTGCCTACTTGTATTTAAATTACAATTAAAAAGAAAATAACTCAATAAAATGATATTCCATTATGGAGTGAATTTTAATAGGATAGAGCAGAAAATAAAACTAGTGATTTAATCTGAACTGTCTAGAGGCAAAAGGTTATATTAATATTAAATGTACTCTATGTGCAATCTTTTAGATTGCTTGAAAAACATTATGTTAGGGCCTGCTAAGAACAAATGATAATTACATAACTCACGTTATGTAAATCTTCTCTCATGTGACAACACCATGAGGGAAAAAATGCTGTACAGAGTGCTGTGTGAATATGGATATATTTGAACACATATATGTATTCATGTGTTCATGAAGCACACATATTATTTGCAGGAATTCAGCTACTGTAGTAGGCTTTGAGATAACATTTTGTCTATCAGTTAATCTAAACTTTGTTTTTGGAGTAACTATAGAATTCTAAAAATTAGAAAAAGTTTAAAAGTTAAGTGAGGTTAGTTGGTATTCATATTTGTGGCATGTTATTTTAGTGAATTATTTAAATGCTTTGAATGATGATATGTTGCCTTGTAGCCTGATGTGTGCCTATTTGAACAGCATGGTTCTGAGATATTGTCTTCGTGAAATGTCCGATGACATTGAACCATTTTTCCATCAGTTTTCACTTTTTGAGTCCACGTACAAAGGGATAATCTTTAATTAATTTTAAAGTATTTTTATTATTACTTTAATCCATACAAATTTAATACTATTTACAATATGCCTCGAACTGGTCCAGCTCAAAGAATAACTCTGATTTAGCAGGAAGCACTCACTCTTGCTTCTCCATTCCTATTTCTAAAGCCAGAGGCAACCCTTGGCAGAATACAGAGGGATATTTATGTCCAACCTAAGGTAGTAGGGCAATCTAAACATCTCTAGGAAGCCGGGCGTAGTGGCGCACGCCTTTAATCCCAGCACTTGGGAGGCAGAGGCAGGTGGATTGCTGAGTTCGAGGCCAGCCTGGTCTACAAAGTGAGTTCCAGGACAGCCAGGGCTAAACAGAGAAACCCTGTCTCGAAAAACCAAACCAAACCAAACCAAACCAAACCAAAAAAAAAAAAAAACAAATAAACATCTCTAGGAATCTTATTCCATGGGAAAGATAGATGTGTTAAGGGTCCCATACATCTGCATTCAGGATGTTCCAGTATCATAGAGACCATTCTTGAGTTAGAGAAAAAGGCTGCCTACGTTTCACAAGTTGGTCCTGGGGTTTCAGGCCCAGGGATATGACATAAGAGTTGGAGTTTGTTCAATTAACTATATACATTCAGAAACAGCTGCAGCCAGTGGTTCCGCAAACTATCTCTCTCATACATATAATGAAGTCTTTGCTAAAGAATTGTTATTCCTACAAGTAAATGTAGCAACATCATAGAAAATTGATATCCTAATGCTCAAATCCCCCAATCTATGAGCACAGGTGGGAACACAGTGTTTTATGAGCCCACTTGATAAAATTCTAATGGTAGAAGGCAGGAGGCTACAATTGATAGATTATATTAGAAAAATTCAAATGTTTCTAAAGTAACACACATTTTAATGAAATACCATATTGCTACATAATATCTGGACTAATTTGATCAAGGATAGATTATTTATTTAGGCAATCAAGGCACATGAAATAATTACTTAATCCCAAGGGCTAAGTAACATAAATATATCAATTTATGGGCCAGCTGGTTGTGAGGTTAGGGCAAGAGTTATGGCTATATTCAAAGTGAGCTAATGCAAAGTTAAGTGGGGCAGCTTGTTGTACATTTGCTGGAGGTGAGATATATTATTGTAATGACTGGAGTGCATTATGGGTTTTCACATTATTAGTAACTATGAATAGTTCAATTTTACATGATTGCCAGAGAAAATTATGATTAAATGCCTGTTTTTACTGTGTGCATCGTTAAAGATTATGTTAATTTCTCTCGCCAGGGCTTGCTTTAAGAGTATAGAAAAACTTTGGGGGGTATTCTCTTGAATATTAATAAAGATGTCCAAATAGTAGGTTCCAGGTCACTGTCACTAATTAGCTCTTATAGTTCGTTGCAACTAAATCCTGTCTTTCAAGATTAAGTTTCCTTGCCCCAATTTAGAAAAATGAAACCTTATTTTGGCCTTTGAAAATCACCATTGTCTCATTGAACCCCGATGCAAACGTGAAAGCTAAATAGCAACTCCACTCTACTGACAAGAAAGATGAACTCTGTAATCGTCTTTTTAAAGTTTTGCCTGCTGCAAGACTGATCTTGGCTAAACTGACTTCAGGTTCCATACATGTATGAGAAAATAGAAGAGGCAGGAAAGGAGAGGCAGAGGTGAGTGGACGGGAGGGAAGGAGAAGTGGCAGGGGAGAAATGAGGGGAGGGTTGAGGAGGGACTCTGAGTAAAGATTACATAATAAAACACGAATGATGGTCTCTTTTGCTTCAAGAATTCTCCCTTATGCTATTGTTTTTGGCCTCTCTAGAAATGTAAGCGTTATTCTTTATATATAAGCTCCCCAACTTCAGAATACAGGAATAATGACAACTGAATTTGCTCTTGCCTTAATACCCAGAAGCACATGCCATGTATGGTGAATGAGGATTATGGGTATAGAAGGAATTGAGGCTGGGAGTTGGCTAGATTTAAAACTGGTTATCTGTGTAGGTTCATTGAAATCCTCACCTTAAAGAGGAACAAAGAGGCAGATTCTTCCCCCAAAGTCTTTATAAAACAAACAAACAAACAAACAAACAAACAACAGTCCTGACAATACTCTGATTTTAGTGCAGTGGGAGTATTTTTGGGCTTCTTTTATTTATTTTTTTATTCTTGAGAATTTCATACAGGCATATAATAAAGTATTCTAACATCTACCCCCAATTTCTCCCTTCAAAACCCACAATCCCTATGACATGTCCCTTTCCCAACTTTCTCCTCTGTCTTTGTGTCTGTCTTTGTGTCTTTGTGTCTGTCTGTCTGTCTGTTGTCTTTCCCATTTTTTTGTATTATCTACTATGTCTAGTTAGTGCTTTCCATATATGCATATGTATGGGATCGTTCACCAAAGGATAGAATTTTCATGTGTGAAAATCCTATCAGTAATCTAAACCTCCAAATGGAATGGTTCAAAGCCTGCCTCAAAGAAACATACAAACAAACAAGCAAACAAACAAACCCAACAACCACAAACCCCCCCCCCCCAAAAAAAAGGAATGACTCTTCTGAATCCATAAACAATCAGCTGCCAATACTCTATAGAGGGTAAGGCCTAAGACAATCTACTCCATTATGCTAGGAAATTGCCTGTCTTGATCTTGTAATCTTAGTGTCTATGGGTGCATGAATAAAACAGCCACATCATGTTCAGAAGACAGCATTTTAAAGCCTTCCCGATGGTCTGTTCTTTCAATGTCCTCTTCCAAGATCCTACCAAAGTCTTGCGTTTGTGTAAGTGTTCATTCATAGCTGGCCACCCAGCCTCTTATTCTCAGCCATACATCTTTTCATTGATTGCTGTCCACCATAGAGGAAGACGATTTGATCAAAGGTGAGTGTAGCTCAGGTCTCTGGAGTAAACATATGCATTTAGAAGACAATTTGAATATATATATATATATATATATATATATATATATATATATATATATATTTGACTATATATATTTGACTATAGTTGAATTTCAATCTTAGGGCCTAGGACCTTCCTAGCTGTATTTTTTAACTAGGATTATAATACCAGACACGAGATTCCCTCTTGTGGAAGAGTCCTAAAATATAGTCAGTAACCTCATAATGGTCATGTCATGATCGTACCAATGGGTACATCTTTCCTAGAAGGTCAAAATTGCACCACATAGGGTCTAGCACTGGTAAGACTACTGGCATCTCTTCTCATCTGACATCTTCTAATATTTTGAAAGTTGGACAGTAGGAAAAAACTGGTTGATCTGAGACTGATTTTTGTGTGTGCCACTAAAGTATGAGGTATCTTCAATAATAGGACCTTACCATGTAGTTCTCGTGCATAACCAAGGTCAGTGCCAACAGCCTTGTTGTTTTGGAGATCTCTGGAGCCTCCATGCCCAGAAACTAACAGTGAGCTATGCTATGCCTTGTACCTAAATTCTTATTTAACAACTCATGCCTTCTGAGAGAGACAGTGCTCATCCATTCAGGGTTATCTGGTTAATTTTTTTTAATACAAAAATGTGTTTTGAAATGAGTTTTTCTCCATTTAGCACAATTTGTTTGTTTTTTTATGTACTGTATTTCCTATATTGAGATACGCTCCATAGCCTCTCCATGGCTGTTATTAAGGGATGTCAAATTGTGTCAAAGGCATTTTCTGCATCTAATGAGATGCTCATGTATCTTTGAGTCTATTTATGTGATAGATATCATTTATTGATTTACATGTATTGAACTATCTCTGCATCTCTGAAATGGAATCAACTAGGTCTTGATGAAAGATCATTTTATATGAGCTTGGATTCAGATTGCAAGTATTTTATTGAAAAACTTGGAACTATGCCAATCTGAGAGATCTGCCTGCAATTTTTCTTTTATGCTTTCTTTCTTTCTTTCTTTCTTTCTTTCTTTCTTTCTTTCTTTCTTTCTTTCTTTCTTTCTTTCTTTCTTCCTTCCTTCCTTCCTTCCTTTCTTTCTTTCTTTCTTTCATTCTTTCTTTGATGGTTTGGGTATCAGTATGGTATTGGCTTGATAAAAGGGCCTGAGAGATTTTCTTATTTTTCTATCATGAAGAAATTTGAGTAGAGTTGGTATTGACTCTTCTTTGAAGTTCTGGTAGAAATCTGCAGTAAATACATGTGGTCTTGGGTTTTTACAGTTACAAGTCTTTTTTACTACTACTTCAATTGTGTTACTACTATTTTACTTGGATTAATCTAGATATAGTGTATGCATTTAGAGTTTTAGAGTCTTCCAATATAATGGTATATAGTTATATTTGTTTTTTATTTTGATTTTGAAATGAAGTCTCATTGGCTTGGAACTCAGTAAGTAGACAAGGCTAGACTAGAATTTACAAAGATCCACTTGCCTCTGCTTTATAAGTGATGGGATTAAGGGCATGTGCCACAACACCTGGCTTTAATATAATTTTTAACAGTATTTTCTTAGGAATTTTTAAATTTCATTGGTATCTCTTTTAATGTCTCCATTTTTGTTCCTGATTTTATTTTATTAACTTGGATGTCTTCTCTTCTTTGCAGGTTATTTAGCTAAGGGTTTGTCAAGTATTTTTGTATTTCAACTACCAATTCTTGTTCACTGATTTGTGTGTGTGTGTGTAATTTAAAATTTTTTATACCTACTTATTTTGATTATCTCTTCTTGTCAAATGTTTTAGGGTTTGGTCCTTTCTTGTTTTTGCAAAGCCTTAACATTCATAATTGAATTATTGACATATCTCATCTTTTGATGGATGTACTTAATGCTGTAATAAGTGGTCCTTCTGCCTTTATTGTATCCCATAGATTTATGTAAATATTTTTTCATTTTGTTTCAATTTTAGAAATTTTTTATTAACCTTTTGATTTCTCCAGTGGCATAGTTATTATTCAAAAGTGTATTCTTCGGATTCTATGAGCTTACATAATCTTTTGTAACTTTTATTGCTGCTGCAGTCTTGCTTTCTATGGGTTGGGGTTAAACAATAGAATATAGGATACTGTCTCAATTTTCCTGTATTTGTTGAGACTTTTGGTCTCAACCTAATAGGTGATAGGTTTTGGAGAAAATTCCAAAATCGGCTAAGAAATATGTGTGTTCTTCCGTGTTTGGGAGGAACATCCTGTAAATGCCTAACAGGTCCATGGATTTATGATGGCATTAATTCCAATGCACCTGTTTTTAGGTGGTTTTTGCTTTTTGGTTTTTTTGTTTTGTTTTGTTTTTGGTTTTTGGTTTTTGGTTTTTGGAGACAGGGTTTCTCTGTATAGCCCTGGCTGTCCTGGAACTCACTCTGTACACCAGGCTGTACTGTGTGTACTGTGATTTTTGTACATGTTTAGAACTGCAATATCCTCTGTGCTTTGTTTCTTTGATGAGCATGAGTTGACTTTCTTTGTCTATTTTAATTTGGAGTCTATTTTGCGCAGTACTAGATAGTATAACTAACCCTTCTCTCTTGCAGCTCTCAGATTTTCTTTATACTGTTGGTAGTATTTTAACTATAACATATCAAGGGGGTTTCTTTCCTTTTCCTGTCCACTTGAGTACTGTGGGCCTCTCATACTTGGCTGGATATTTCTTTGTTTAGGTGTAAGAAATATTTTTTTAATAATTTTATTGAAAATACATTTTATGTCCTTGATATGGTATTCTCCTTTCTTCAATGCTCATAATCTGTAGTTTGGGTATTTTTATGGCGCCATAAAGTTCTATGTTGTATTAGTGTGTTTTTACAAATTTATCATTGGCCTTTACTGAGTTGACTTCCCTATATTGTCTTCTTGCCACAGCACACTGTCTCCCATGTGATCCTTTCTATTGGTGAGGCTTTCTGCTCTGGGTTTTATTCAGTTTTCTGTTGTGGTGATGGTTTTTGAGTTTTTCATTTTTACCATCATTTTAGTTTGGATTTTCTTCAACATTTCAGGTTTTTTTTTAAACTTATTTCATTCAACTCTTTGTTTTTGTTCTGTTGGAGTTCATTTATTTCTTTGGATTGTTTGACAACAGTTATGATTCTTCTTTTAAATTCTCTGTCTGGAAGTTTTCTAGATTGTTCTGTAGAATCTTAGGGATTATTGTTATGTGACTGGGAGGAAAACATACCACTGTGTGTGTGTGTGTGTGTGTGTGTGTGTGTGTGTGTGTGTGTGTGTGTGTGTTCCTGCTCCTGTCTTGGGACTTATAAATGTTGAGTTAGTTTATTGCTTGAATTTTTCTTCCCCTTTAATGTTTTAAAAATTCTGTTCTTTTTTATCTTTTAGTGGTACTGTTTATGATATTCAAGAGAAGATAAAGTCTTAGTAGGGCTGAAATGCTGCTTTTTTCTGTGAAATTGCACTTAAGGTCAGAGGTGCTATCCATAATCTTTTCTTGAGAGTCAGTTATATTCTAGGTTAGGTTGGGCTTCCTGCCTGGCTAGCAACTTTTTTTTATGGAGGTACAGAAGTCTCTATTCCTGTGGGCCTTACTCTAAGGACACTCCAGTTTCCTTCATGTACCTACAACTTTGACCAACGTGAATTGTAAAAGCTTCCACAAAACTGTGAGTCCCTAATGTGCATCAACTTGTGTTTACACCCTTAGTCTTCAGCATCTGCTCCTCTGGTATGCCTGTAGACCTTATCTTGGGGAAGTATAAACTTCATTCCAGAGACTGCAGCTTTCGACATGGAGCTGCTTCTATGCCTGTGTGTCTGTATACCTCACCTGGAATTATCTGTTGGATGGTGGGGATGTAGTTCAATGTGACTATATTTGCCTAATTTGCGAAAAGTTCTGGGTTTAATGTATAGCACCGAAAAATCTGCATAACATTTGCATATTCATAAAATTTGTTGAAGCAGGGAATATTAAGCATTCATATAGACAATCCAAAATACTTATGAATAACAGAGCAGCTGACAATTACTCTTCACTCCATTCATTTGAATATTCTCTTATGGAAGGGCTACCGAGTTGGATCAAAGACAAGTAAGATCCCATGAATCTACTTTATAGTTTTCTGTACAACACCAGACTATTTTAAAACTAGTAGTCTCTTTATCCTGTAAGTCTGTAAAGCATTTCAATGAGAAAGGCACTGGGAGGTCTACATCAGAATACAATTGGAGACTTACGGACTACACCTGCAAATAAGTATCCACAAGTTATAACTTTCCATTCTTAAGAGTGATACTTGTCTGATGAATAAGTATAATTATAGCCTGGTGGATCTTTAGTTCCTATTTTGAACAGGAATAAGCAGAATAGCAGAGCTTTTTATGAGAAAGTGCACTGAAGCCTGGCTGACATGAGATTAAATCCTTGAGTTACATATGAGTTAGCTGACATCTGGCATCTGTGTGGGCTTGGGAGACAGCTGGATCTCAAAGGCTTCAACTACTACCTCATGCGTGAGTCACAAATTACCCAGCAGTGTCACTCACAGTGAGAACATAGTGAGACATGAAATCTGGTAGCCGGCTAATTTGTTACATTGGTATTTTCCTGCTGGTTTCCCCTTAACTTCAGCACTAGGCTTAAATATAAGAACATGAGGGTGATTCTTTTGCAGAAGTAAAGGGAGGATTAGGAAGATAGGTGTGAGATGGAGTGTAAATTAATGTGACCCACCCTGTGGCCATTTCTGGTGATGAGAAGTGCCCAGAAATTCAAAAGCTTAACTTCTGCCTTGTGTGAAGGGAGAGGAAAGTTGGCTGAAATCTGGGTCTGTGATAGTAAACCAAAGTCAAAGTGTTGTAGGCAAGGTTCTGCTGACCATCTGAGCATCTGCATGTGACAGTGAGGTGTGTCACTTGCACAGGTCTTATGGATCTAACTTATTTCAGCTTCTATTATTAATTTATCAAACATCTGAATAGATGCTGATAAGTTGGACGCCATTGGTAGCAGAAAAGTGCAAAATAAACAAACAAGCAAACAAACCTGAAAGACAAAATAATTAGTCAAAACTTGTTTTTGACAAGAATTATAATAGATTTTTATGGAAAGGAAATGGAAGGAGGAGCTTGGGCTCTGATGACAGAAGTGTGCTGAAGCTTGAAGCCTTTGGATGCAACAAAATGGGTGAGAACTGTTTTTGTGGGTTTTTTTTTTCAAATGTGATTAAGACTGATTATTAATTATCCCTAAGGCAGATTTTTTTTCAAATCATGGGCTGACATTCTGCTGAGAGGAAAACAAACTCTTTGTAAATGCAGGTGATATCATAAAAGAGTTTAGATTAAAAAAAAAAAGAGTTTGGATTAATTAGATGGTGATAACCCCACTGTCATCAGTGCTGTGGACAACAATAGAGCCAATTCTCATGTCACAGGATACTGCTTACTCTTGACTTTTGAAATCATTTCTGGAATCTTCCTTAGTAGGTCAAAGGCCAACCTTGTCAATAGAAGACAATTTGGGAACCACCAACTGACAGGCATCACCAGGCTCACAGGTCCTTTTTTCTTCTTCTCAATAGTTTTCTCCTTTCTGGTTCTTCCAATAGGTGTGTCACATATCTCTGACTTCCTTTAACCCCGAAACTACTCTCACATCCTTCACTGTTATAAGAAAATTGATTTCTCATCCTATGGAAAATAGCTCTTGCAATCCTCTTTATTTTTCCACTAAGTATACAATGACCTCTGTCCTCTTGTGGCTGCCTACCTTCTGCTTTCTTTATCTGTTTCCTTCCCACTATGTGTCCCATTTCCTCCCCTATGTATGTGCTCAAATTTTTCTGGCCCATCACCCAACAATTGCTCACACAACCCTGTCTGCTCTGCAACTTTCTAAGCTATTTTCCTCTTCAACAATGTAATTGCTAAATACAAAGTTGTTGCATTTTTCCCAAAGTCATTTTCATTGTGTGTCCCATAGCAATTAGGCATCCATCTCTTTCTTTCTAATGTAGCATTTCTCCCAGCACTCGGCACCATCTACTTCTTCATTGCTAGATGTGTGTTCATCATTTCAGTTATTCGTGTTTAATTTTGAAATAACCATTGGGCAAGTATTTTGCTCCCGGCATTGTTTGAAACATTGTCTCATATATTATTTGATCTGGCAGAGTGTAATCTTGTGCATTGAGCAGTGCATTCCATAATTTATGAAGGGGAAATACAACTTCATTAGACACCATGGACAATTCTTTACCAGGACCTTTTTCTCTCTTAGTTACTGTAAAAATGACTTTGTTTTT
Organism: Mus minutoides; assembly: GCA_902729485.2. Lineage (NCBI taxonomy): Eukaryota > Metazoa > Chordata > Mammalia > Rodentia > Muridae > Mus > Mus minutoides. The sequence goes on from LR749729.1 coordinate 1,872,834, forward strand.
TACCTTTCTTCAAAACTCATCTTTTCTCCACAATTTAAATTAATCGGATTCATCATTGTGGCAGTCTTACTATTCACTTGCCTTGTGCTGCATGCATCCAACTGCATATTTAATTCATATTTAATAGTCATAGTCAAGTCAAATCTAACTCACCACCTTTCCTTCCACACTTTCGGTAGATACTTATATGGTGTATATCACACGCCAAGGCTTTGTTTGGTGTTGAGATGGCATTATGATAAGCAAAACATGACCCAAACTTTAAGTATCTGCAGACGGAAGTGTCAACTACTGTAATACATAGTGTAGGTGCAAAGACAGAAGCCTGAGGAATAAGGGAAGGGGGCTTTCAGCTGTCTGCTGCTTTGATGGAAGCCCTCCAGAGGAATGCAATGATTTTTTTTTAAGTCTGTGAAAGAATTTCTAGGTAGAAAGGGAAAGAAGAAAATGCCATTTATTGTACTTGGACCAGCACATGCAAATGTGTGTAGGCCTTAAAGAAAGAATTGCAAGTGAAGGATCATATGGCTTTCTCTACTAGGTCACCATCACATTATTTATCTAGGAAGATTCCAGATTTCTCCTCTACTAACTGATAGTGTTGCTTTCATTATAGTTGACTATTTCCACTATTCTTTTGAGCCTGTTATATCCTCTCTTTCTATGGTCAGTCCTCTGATTAAAGTTCTCACAAGTGTGGATGATTTATTGCTAAATTTGGTAAAAAAAACAAGTGTTCTCTGTAATCACATAATTTATGTTGCTCAATAGTAAGTGTGCTTACACATATAGGTGTCTTATTGTGTTAAGCAAAAGTTGTGCTGGCTTTGTATTTTGAAGCATAACTAAACTTTTTATTTCATTATATTATACTTTGTAGAGTTGAGGATCAAATTCAGGGCCTTATGCAGGTTAGACAAACACAGTGCCTCGTAACTCTTCTTGCATTACACAATCAGGACAAAGACGTTTTGAAAACTACTCTGTCAATGTGAAATTGATTTTAAAAAGAACTTGCTATATATTTTTTTTTGTAACTTGTGGGAAGTATTCTTGTCATTATAGTTGTCTGGGAAGCTGTGGTTATTTCCAGTGGAAGAAGGCTCAGGGGGACCAATGAGGGTAATTTAGAGAAGCATGTGAGAAAAAGAATATGTCAATGTGTCAGAGAAAGGGCTTGGGATGTGGAACTTACTTAAGAAATATGAACGGAGCCAGAAAAGTGAGATTCATGCTATTTGGTGAAACAGGAAAAAAAAAAAAAAGAAAATACTGATGGGGGCAGTTCTTGTGCAAGCATGTTGCAGCTGTTCTGGGCCATGAAAAGAGGGGTTCCGAATGAGTCTTGATAAGGTTCACAAAAAGCTTCTGTATGATAACAAGGCTTGATGTCTTAGTCTTTGCCCCGCCCCACTGATTTAGCGACACTGTAAAGTTCTAGGCAGCAATAATTGTTGCTTATTCCATGACTGGAAGAAACTAGGGCAGAGAAACGGAGAGCTCTGCTTCGAATAAGAGGAGCCACAAATGAACCAACCCTGTCCCGCCTGTGTCATGAGAGCTCATCTGATTGTAGGACCTTGACTCAAAAACATAGTGAAATGAAGCAAGCATGAAGGTGAATGAGGTTACACCAAATGCTTAAGTATGGTAATTAGTGTTGACTTGTTACAAGGTTGAATTATGTCCTCCAAAAAGTTATCAGTGGGATGCCAACAGGACACACACGTTGTAAAAATAATCTTCTTTACAATACACCTTTTGTGACCAGATAGGGTAATGCATTGTTATGCATAATCAACATAAGACAAAACTTGTTGAAATTAGAAACAGAGTTGCTACTGTATTCATTGGGTACTCCAGCAATTGTCTTCAGTGGGAGACAGCAAGTTCAATGAACCAAAAAGGACACTCAATACACTCTCTTTAACCTTGTATAGTAGTTCATTTTTCTTTTCAACTTCACTGGGCTTACAATCATGTAGAAAATATATTCTAGGCGTGTCAGTGAAAGCTATTAACCAAAGAGCATACTCTGGTCCAAGGCCCCAGCTCATATGTAGCAGAGGACCTCAGTGGGAGAGGAAAATCTATAATACTGAATGTATTAGTTTGGATTATCTGTCTGTTCGTCTGTCTGTCTGTCTGTCTGTCTGTCTACATATAATTTATTAGAGTGGCTTGCAGGTTGTGATCTGTGTAGTCCAACATGGCAGCCTTATAAGGACAAGGATCTGGTGGTTGCTCTTTCTACAAGTCTAGATGACAGCCCTGATCTTGGTGCTAGAGTCCCAGGGAAGTCCAAAGACCTGCCTATCATAAGTTGTGTTGGAATTCCGAAAAAAGTCCTAATACCAACCAGTGAATGAATGCCTCAGGAACAGCCTGGATGGATTTGTCAGTGAAAGTGAGGGCAGGCAGGTTAAAAAATATTAATCTTCACCGGCTGTTGGTGGTGCACACCTTTAATCCCAGCACTCGGGAGGCAGAGGCAGGCCGATTTCTGAGTTCAAGGCCAGCCTGGTCTACAGAGTGAGTTCCAGGACAGCCAAGGCTACACAGAGAAACCCTGTCACGAAAAAACATCTTTTTCTTCTTCCCTGTCCTTTTATGTAGGCTACCACTAGAACATGTGGTCTAGATTTAGGGTTGTTGTTTTACCTTATATGATGCAGTCAAGAAAATCTTTTACAGATGTACTCATCACTTGGGTTTTACTTGATTCCAGTTGTAGTCAAGGAGCCAATTAGGATTAATCATCACAGTAATAATTATACAAAATATTATTCTTCCTCAATATTTTAAAAGCAATAGATTTTGGTGGCAGGTGAGTTGGACAGAGGGCATAGGAAAAAAAAAAGCCCTTGTAAAGAACACAGATGGACTGTAAGATAATATGAAGGAATTCCTTGGGTGTGGAAATGAAGTTTTCTTAAGCAATTTTACTTTATTCACTTTGACAAACAAATTAATTTTATACTGATTAGTGGACACGGCAAATCATGGATATTTGGCTGCTCTGAGTTCTGCTACTTCCAACTAATTATTATGGTGAAGTCAGTTAGCTGTATCTGTCTCAGTCTTTGAGTGGCAACCATTGTTGTATTGAAATCTTTATATGTAGACATATACAACCTAGTGAAATATGGTTTTATAGAGAACCTAAGTTACATACTTTAGAAATATTTAACAAAAGTGAGTTGTTTAAAATACCTTTTGTCGTAATAAATATTAATGTGAGCACTTAAAAAAATAACAAAAAACTCGAGGTGTGTTCGAGGGGAGATTCTCTGATTCCATCTGCTTCATTTGTGTTTCATTATTTCTTGTTGTTTTTATAATTCATCAATTCATTTATTTTGCTTTGATTTTAAAATGGGATATTGGAAATAGGATGATGCATTATAAGGTTTGTTTAAGAATGACACAAATGCTAACGCTTTGGTTATACTTAATGAGAAACATAGCTTGTCATGAATAGGTAAACATACTTTGGCCAATAACCATGCATTATTAAAAATGTGTTTTCTTACTCGTATGGGTTACTTTACTTTTTTTAAAAAAATATTTATTTATTTATTTATTTATTTATTTTTTATTTATTTTAAGTAACTGTTTTTATTAGATATTTACTTAATTTACATTTCAAATGCTATCCTGAAAGTTCCCTATAACCTCCCCCTGCCCTGCTCCCCTACCCACCCACTCCCACTTCTTGGTCCTGGCGTTCCCCTGTATTGGGGCATATAAAGTTTCCAATACCAAGGGGCCTCTCTTCCTGATAATGGCTGACTAGGCGATCTTCTGCTACATACGCAGCTAGAGACTCAAGCTCTGGGGGTTCTGGTTAGTTCATATTGTTGTTCCTCTTATAGGATTGCAGACCCCTTCAGCTCCTGGGGTACTTTCTCTAGCGTCTCCACTTTTTAACTGCCTTTGTGACTAACTGAAAGATGATGGGCTCTATCATGTTTCGATAAGTGAACAACTTTCCTACCATGATTAAAATCAATGTTCCTTGAAGAAGCAACTTTGGAATTGCAAAACCTCTTACTGGGGTTTGTAAGGTTGAATAAGGTTGTTGGCAAAAGAGATTAGGAATCCTCAGGGACAAGAAGCTCATAAAATTTCTGCTTCCACACAAAAGAAAAATGATTGTTCTCAGAATTTAATAACCTCGGGCAAGAAGGTAACCACAACCAAATGACTTCAGTAGACACTGAGACTACCTTTAAAGTTGGAAAAGAAGAAACATAGGAGAGAATAAAATTATGGCCTCTGAAACAAAAGGTATACTTTCAGAAAAAGGAGATTTGAAAGAAGACACAAATGGGAGGATATTGGAATATTTGAGGGAGAGAAGCGAGGAAGGGAGGGGAGAAGGGGAGAGAGAGAGGATATAAATATAAGCCACAGAATAGATCAAGAAAACACAATTAAATATTCTCAAGAATTCTACATGGGTTCCAATTTATTTTCATGTTTGAAATTCATTTACATTCAAAGCAATGGAGGATTTATTGACCTTTTCAGTTAAATCACTGTGCACATTTTTAAATGGATCTCTGAACATCCAAATTGTGAATCACATCATGATGCAGGAAAATTTATTGTTATTATGACCCATTATTTATTCTCACATCAATTTTTTTTATAGAAAAGGTAAAGAGGCTAACTTTGCCACAGGTTAGATTCTCTGAGAAACAATTATCAAGATGAAAATTAACATGCAGGAAATTAATTAGTGAATGCTCTCAGGATCAGCCATCACTGGAAGGAAGAGAAGGGAGCAGAGAGTCATTGGCCTGGGGTCTGCTGGGAGTGCCAGGGACTCATACCAGCTCGGGAAGCCCCCAGTGATCAGTTTCAACCTTGTTGATTCATTCTTCCTGGCCAAGGACAGTAATCTGACAATGTTCCTGCACCTGATGTCCTTTAGTCTTCAGGATAAATGGTGTTTATGCTCTACACTGGACTCTGTGTGACATGAGAAAGTGTTTGTCATTAGACAGAGATCTGGGTTCCACTTGCTGACTATATTATGAGCTGTCCATTATTTGACTACACATTTGATTTTATACAGTCTGTTACCTCATTAGCCTACTACTGATCTGATTGGGGGCAGGGAGGTATGAGATGAATTAGCAGCTGTGAAAGACTGTCTAGTAGTAAACACTCAATGAACAGTGGTTCTCAATGTTTTAAAGAGATTAATACATGCTTTTACTTTTCACCTGGGTATTTTTTCCTTTACACATCCTGTATTGACTTACTATTTTGGAGAAGAAAATTAACCCTGTAGAGCTGTGCTTTTAAAACATGTTGTCCTTTGTGCTTTTAAGGAAGAACTTTTACATAGTAAATTTCCAACTGTATTAGATTTTCCCCTCTTATAAAGAAGAGATGGCTAAATAATAGAAATAGCTGGCTAAGTCCTTTTGACCACGAGACATGGTGAGAGTGTTGTATAGTTATTTCTGATGTGTGGTACAGTAGCAACACTTGAGGAAATCCCCAAAAGTATAAATTCTCTGGTTCCCAGATTAGACTAGCAGGCCGAATTTCCAGAGAGGATATCCGTCAGTTTATGCTTTGATTTAATGCACACTGAAGTTTGAAACCCGCTAGACTTGTTTCTCAGTCAGGTCCCAACAGGAAACAGACATGTATCTGAATCAAGGACTGTCTCAAAATTGACTAGGGCATAAAGAAATCACAAAAAGTACTGGGTACCCTGGGAGACTGGAGTGACAAGATTACACTATTCTTAGTCCCGAGGTAATTGAGGAATAACAGCATGTCAATCAAGACATATTGGAGCAGGGTACTGTGAGAATACTGAAACCTCCTGGATACGAGCCACTCCAAATTTTCTACAAGAATGAAATTTCTTCTCCTTGTTTTCCTGTGGTTGAAAGTAACCAGAGAAGATAGCTGGACCTACTAATGTTTTGCACTTACCAGATAGGAAAGGCTAGAAGTAGGTGGGAATGTTCTGCAGACTATATCAGCTATACATCAACTGCAGCTAAGCGCATCACAGAAGATCTTTCAAAAATCCTCTCAAACAGAAGGCACACATTCATTAAATGAAAGTTCAAAGATAGCAAAACTGAGCAATACATAATGCAGGAATAAATCTCGTTATGGTTACATCATCAAGGAAGAAGATGCTTCCCCTGACAATCCTGTTCAGCTCTGTAGTGAGCAGCTATATGCAAGTACAGAGGACAAAAATGTTTGGAGTGCTTCTCCCCAGTTAAGTCCAGCATAGCACGCTGAGTCCACCTGTACCGGTGGGAATTTTCATCTGGAAAGGTTGTTTGCATATTGTGTAAATTTCAGAAGTTTCTCATTCTTGTGTTGGTACTGAGAGTATTCTGTCTGCTACTCTGAGAGTAATATTTCTCACCCATATTTTTTACATTTTTTTTCCTCTTACCTTGGTTTTGTTTTTGTTTTTCCACAGAACTTGTTTTCCAGGGAAACAGCCATTTGGATTTCTTAGTACTAGTTAATCAGCTAGAGTGTACATTTATTATTATTCAAACAATACTTTTCAAAGTTGCCACAACAAAAATTTTAGTGTGTAAATTATAAAACACATATGAAGTCTGAGAGAATAATGAGCTGCCATTCATGCTTCAGCCAGCTTCAACAATTATCAACATTTGCAAAAATGTTTTCCCCGTACAGTGTAATTTAGATTTTAAAAAATGGCATTAGCTTTTTAGTGCTAGTTTGTGTATAGGAGTAGAAGGAACATATTTTGGAATTTAATGGATGTGAAATATGTTTCAGTTCATTGCCTATATCATTTCTGTTATTTGGAGCATTTTTAGTTATTTTTATATGGTAGAATAAATTGCATTTTTAATAGTATTTTGTATGCTTGCCTGAGGTAACACATTCTCATATTGAATTATAATTCAGTAAGAAAAATGTATTATTTTTCTTAAATCAAGCATCAATGTCGCTGATCGAATAGAACTTAAAGCCTGGGGTTTAAAATTGTATTTCGGCTAATGTTCAATATTTTCTAATGTGTGTAAGAAATGATTATAGCCATTAACATAGGATAATATTTAAATGTAATGTTTGTAAGTGTAGGCATTTTCTTAAATTCATACATATATTCTCACTCTTAGATTATTATGTCAGATATTGCATATTTATATGGTAAGCCAGGCTGTAACATTATAGCTATTCAAGAATGATATTTCTGTCTAAACACTCAAACCTAAAATTAAGGAAAAGGAAGAAGGTAAAAGCATCACTCTCTAAGGCCAGCGACCAGGTTAGAACTAGAGATGGATTGGTTGGTTTTTATTGTCAATTTGACATAAACTAGAAGCACATAGGTAAAAGGAACCATATCATTGGATTGGCCTGGGGGCATACATACATGACATTTTCTCTTATTGATAATTGAGGTATGAGGCCCAGTCCAATCTGGTGGGTGCTATTCCCTAACAGATAGGCATGGCTTGTATAAGCAAGGTAGCTGGACACAATGCTGTGAGCAACCTGGTTGCCATTGGTCCTACTTCAGTTTCTACTTCAAGTTCCTGCCTAGCTTTCCCAGATGGTTGACTATAGCCTGTAAGCTAAAACCAATCCTTTCTTCTCTGAATTGCTCTAGGTCATGGTGCTTGGCAATAGTACAAGGGGTTTAAAGAGAATTTATGAAAGAATTCTGAAGTTTCATTTATACCAATGGATAGATTGCAGCCATTACCAAATAGAACCTATATTTTTCCATAAAGACACTTAGAAATTATAAGACATATCTTTAAATTTTACCTTGGAGCATAGTACGAAGTATATTTTTCACAACAAAAGAAAAAGAAAAAAGAAAACTAAGTTGGTCTTGCCATAGCATTTGCAAAGGTATGTTCTTTCTTTTCCCATTCTGCCCGTAAATTTAAAATGGTTATGGTGAAAGTTTGCAGATCTCGGAAACCATCCACACCAAGTGGATCTTCCCACGTGTTTTTCCATGTTAACAGATGAGAGAGGAGAGCTGTAATAGCAATTCATTGAAATGAGCACACTTACTTTGTATACCCTTCTCATTCTTCAAGAAGGAGCACAGAGGGAATGAGAAGTGGTCTCAGTCCTGTTTGAAGAGAGATATTCCTTTTCTAAGTGGATTGGAAGAGACAGCAATGCTATCCGTTAAGCTTCAAGTTCCCCCCATAGGCCCCACTAAACTCTGTTTAATTCCAAGTCCCTGTAAGACAACGATTCTGTTATTCAACAAAACCCTACACACTGAGCATACACTTGAAGTGTGGAAACCTGTTGAACCCCCATGTTAAGGTCCCAGTCCTGTGCATTTGATACATGTTGCTGACACCACTGAAAGTGACGTCATGTGACATCACAAAACATTACATCATGGAAAACAGCACAATGGCATCATAGAAGTTCAGTTTTTGTACCACTTTGAAACTTGCTTCTTCTAATTGGTACATAATCCTGTCCTCATGGTGACATGGGTCTCAGCACTCATCTCCTTTTGGGCTTCTACTGTCTTTTGCACGTAGCTTTTGGAGTCTCCATGTTTATCACACCAGGCAGCTTTCCTGGACTGCACCTGGAATTGGCACCGAGTCCTTTGATGGTTCGTAGATTCTCTTCGTTGCAGATGAGTGCCTGACGTGTCGCCTGCAGCAGTGGAGAGTAGGCAGAAGCATGGCGTGATGGTTTTTGTGAGCTGTTCTGTGGCCTGGCACACAACAAAGTTAAGACATTTGTTCGACTTTATGTAATTAGTCCCTGGTGGCTTTGATGTCAGTGACTAATAATACCTAATTTTTTTTTCTGACAGAAATTGCTACATTTAAGAAAGAAATATAAAGGGCACTCATTTCAGGAAACTAATGTAGTAGTTTAATTTGCTCATTAGGGTCCATCATTGCTGACTGATTTTCTTCTTTGAAATAATTTTCATAATAACTTCCCTGAACTTTCGCCTGAACATAAATGGGGAAGATTAACTAAAATCTTTGCTTTAGGTTGTAGATAATTAGTGATTTTTGTGCTCTTCAAATGTCTCTGTCATAAGCTCAGAGATAAGAGTTCTAAATTTTTTCTTTGCAAAAGGCCAGTTCTGGGCTATCCACACACACTGGCATTCAGAAGAGTGAGTTGTAATTATGGTCCCAATGTACAGCTACCATGGGGTAGTGGTAGAGCAGGACTCCCCTGCTGTGGGCACCAGTAATGCTATTTGCAAACTGTCTCTCCCAGAATGTTTTGCAGATACTATTGAGATGAGACCTTTCCAGTGAGTTTGAAAAGGTTACAGTTATTAGATGCATAATGTATAGGTGGTATGTGTTCAAAATTTGAGTGGTTATAAAATCTTCATAAAAGGAAGGATAATTATGTTCTGGTTCAATGGGGACTGCCTATTACAACCGGCCAAGCTTAGTTCTGGAAAATCATTAAGTATTTCTGGTTGCCTTATGAGCACCCTGAGCTAGCAAAGTGCCAGGGAAGTCTTATTTTGATTTTCTGAGTCCTCTGGGTTTGATCTCTCCTGAAAGCTGAGTATTTTTAATTCTGTAGGACAGAGGAACTGACTCTCCTGGGTGGATGGCCTAGATGTCTCTGAGAACATGCATAGGAATCCAGGCTCCACTTTTCTGTTCTGAGCCCACAAGAGGAGGAATGAATATTTGAACTTCAACCTGCACATGATCCACGAGGGTGAGAGAACAGAAAGCATTGCCTAGAGTTATTAATAAGAAGCAAAACTACATCATGTCTTCTTAAACTATGGTGTATTGCCCTTTGTGGAGGAGAACTTAATGATTTTCTTTCTGAGAACTACTTTTCTATAGATCCTTTAGATAAACAAATACATGTATGTATTTTCTACCTCAGGGGGAAATCTGGTCAGAGAAATGAAGTAGCTTAATGGATTGATATTTCAAAGAATCAGTTAGAAATTTTAGACTCCAACAAGTCCTTCTTATAGTTGATAAAATCCATATGTATTCTTAGAGTATCCCCAGTTAACACCTTAAAAGTTCCCAAATTTATATTGTCATATTGTCATATGAGTTAAGTGAAATATAAATCTTCTAAAATGATATGAGGACTGTTTTTTTTTCTTTTTTTCTTACTTCTTTTAAAAGCAAAATTGGATTTTTACAAAACATTAAGAAGTTGCTAGGCAGAGGGATTTTTGGAATGCGTTCACTCTAGCACTAAAAGCAGAAAACCATTAGAACAAATATAGAGTCAAATGCTGAACCTGGGACTGGAAGGGTGTTTTGCCTTGATCCTACCGTTGATGCTCCCTTCCCATTACCCACCTAGCTGTCAATCAGCTCTGAATGAGGTGAAGCACTGCACCTGGCTCTTCCACTCATTCACCACCGGGTTGGTGAGCACCTACTATGTTCTAGGCATTCTGGAAACTGCTAACTGTGTGGGTGGGTGGCTCCCTGCATCACCTATGGGCCATGTCTATCTGGTGGAGGTGGTATCCTCCAGGTCTACCTCCCCATTGTTGGGCATTTCACCTAACATTATCCCCACTGAGTCCCGGTAGCTTCTCACATCCCAGGTCTCTGGCATATTCTAGAGGTTCCCCTACCTCTTTCTCTGCACCTTTGCCAGTAGGTATTGTAACCTGAGATTTTGAATCTAGCCATTCTTTTTTTTTTTTTAAGATTTGTTTATTTTATTTATATGAGTACATTGTAGTTGTCTTTAGACACATCAGAAGAGGGCATTGGATCCTATTATAGATGGTTGTGAGCCACCAAGTGGTTGCTGGGAATTGAACTCAGGACTTTTGGAAGAGCAGTCAGTGCTCTTAACTGTTGAGGAATCCCTCCAGCTCCTTGGCGATTCTGATTGGTGTAAGGTAGAATCTTAGCGTTGTTTTGATTTGTGTTTACTTGATGACTAAGTATGGTGACCATTTTTGTAAGTGCTGCTCAGTGATTTGAGATCCCTTGGTTGAGAATTCTCTGTTTAGCTCTGTACCCCATTGTTAAAATTGGGTTAGTTGTTTTTTTTGTTTGTTTGTTTGTTTGTTTTTTTTGTTTTTTTTTGAGTATAACTTCTTGAGTTCTTTGTATATTTTGGATATTAGCCCTCTATCAGATGTAGGGTTTGTGAAGGTCTTGTCCTAGTCTGTAGTTGCCTTTTTGTCCTATTGACAGTGTCCTTTGCCTTACAAAAGCTTTTCTGTTTCATGAGGTCCAATTTGACAACTGTTGATCTTAAAGTCTGAGCCATTGGTGTTCTTTTCAGGAATTTTTCCCCTGTGCCCATGTGTTCAAGGCTCTCCCACTTTCTCTTCTATTCAATTCAGTGTATCTGGTTTTCTGTGGAGGTCCTTGATCCACTGGAACTTGAACTTTGTACAAGGAGATAAATATGAATCAATTGCATGCTTCTACATGCAGAGTGCCAGTTAGACCAGCACTATTTATTGAAAATGCTGTCTTTTTTCCACTGTATGGTTTTGGCTTCTTTGTCAAAGACCAAGTAACCATAGGTGGGTGGGTTTATTTCTGGGTCTTCAATTCCATTCATTGATCTACCTGTCTGTCACTGTACCAATGCCATGTGGTATTTTTTTTTCCACAATTGATCTGTAGTACAGCTTGTGGTCAGAGATGTAATAGTAGTACCGCTTAATAGTAGTACAAACTGTACTACTATTAAGAATTGTTTTTTTTTTGTTTTTTTGTTTGTTTGTTTTGTTTTATTGTTTTTTCAAGACAGGGTTTCTCTGTGTAGCCCTGGCTATCATGGAACTCATTCTGTAGACCAGGCTGGCCTCAAACTCAGATATGAAGTGGAGAATTGTTCTTTCCATGTCTGTGAATAATTGTATTAGAATTTTGATGGCAATTGCATTGAAAATCCTCTTACAGTGTCCTCTGAGACAACCCTTGACAATGTTTAATGGAAGTGTGTGGCAGCTGTGGCAGTGACAGGGGTGGAGGTGGCTTCTATTTGAAGGAAACTAGGCCCATGTTAAACTTTTGCCTAAGTTTGCTTCCAAAGAAGAAGCAAAAAGAAACCCTACAGGTGCCATGGGGGACTGTGTCCTTTTTATTATACAGTACTTTAAAGCTAATATTAGCCATTATACCATCATCTAGATAGGTGTCATAAAAGTTAACAGTTCAGAAATAATAGCTGATGATTAAATGTCAGGATGTGAGTTATAGGAGCTGGACAGATATTTTGCATCTTTCTCTTCAGCTGCCTGAACCTTTTCCATGGAAAGGAAAAGACACAATTCCAGCAGCTGCATTATTTTCCCTCAGGCAACGTGTCTCATAAATTCAAATTTGTCAAAATGGGTACCTAGATTCTGATGAATCTATGAACTATACATAACCAAGATTATTGTCTCAAAAAGAAAAAGAAGTCAGCAGTTAATCCTTACCTTTTGGCTGTAATTTCAATTTTATTAATAATTTCTCTACGTAGACTTATATTGAAAATCATCTAAATATTAATTATGTATTTTGATATTCATTAACTATTTCTTTTTTCTTAAAGATTTATTTATTATATGTAAGTACATTGTAGCTGTCTTTAGACACTTTTTCTTCTCTCTCCAGCCCCACTCACTCTGGCCCAAAGATTTATTTATTTATTTATTTATTTATTTATTTATTTATTTATTTATTATAAGTACAATGTAGCTGTCTTCAGACACCCCAGAAAAGGGCATCAGATCGCATTATGGATGGTTGTGAACCACTATGTGGTTGCTGAACTCAGGACATTCGGAAGAGCAGTCAGTGCTCTTAACTACTGAGCCATCTCTCCAGCCCTTTCATTAACCTCCAGCCCTTTCATTAACCATTTCAACTTCAGAGGATATACTCATATATTTTCTTTCTTCTTATCTCCAATCTTATTTGACTAAATTTGTACCATCAATGAGTTCTCTACCCTTTTTCTGTGATACAATCCTAGCTGATATAATACATCCACAGGAGACCTAAAGAAATTCCACTCTTCTTTCTGGCCCTTGATTTACCTCCCTGGTGTAATCCAACCTCTGGTTGGAGAAACAGACATAATCATTATGCATCATTATTGGTCTGCCTGGGATCTCCTCTCTGCCTCATAGACTGAGGATATGGGCCTGCCCTGTAAGCTGTTGGTCACTCTAAATGCCCAAACCTCATAGCCAGAAAAAAATTCAAACCACACTATGCATTACCTACAGTTTTTTTAATCTATGACAGAGTTAAGAAGCCTGTGCTAAGCTGTGATTTTTACAAGTTCTAATTTATTGTTCTGCCCAGTACTGTATCCTCAATGCTTCTTGTAATCTATGTTTTCCCACACTAGACATAAAACTCATATACTTGCCTTTGTTCAGGGAATTTTTTGGAATATTCTCCTCTATCTCAATCCATACCTCTGCTGTCCTGTCCATTTTGGCACTCTATTCTTTACTTTAAGCTGTTCCTCTTAATGAAGCTCTTCTCTGGGTTCTCAATGGTAGACTCTCTCCCCTTCTGGGCACCATCATGTTGCAGTTGGTAGAATGTTCTGTCCCTTTTCTGCATTCTCCCACATCAAGGCTTGATTGTTTGAGGGGTCATCTCCCCTAACAAAGCTCATTTCTGAATGATAATCTTAATTCAAACCAGCCAACCTTCAACCTCTCTACTGTACATACTTCCTTCAAAAACAGGACTATTGATCAGATAGATGACTATTCACTCATTAAGATCATTTGACGATCTCCTGTAAGTTTTGGCGCTCGAGAGCATACTTTCCAGATTCTGTTTGTTACAATAAAAAAAAAAACCTACTCCCCCCCCCAAAGAAAACAACAATAAACCAAACCAAGCCACCAAACAAACAAACACCCCAAACCTGAAAGTATAAAGGGTAGTGTCTCTCATCACTATCTTTTTCTTCCTTACTATTCTTCCTTTTTTTTTTAGCTCTATGCCCACTGCCCCACTGAGCATCCTGATCACATGCTTCCAATGACTTTCTCATTACTAAACATAATGGTCTGCGCTCACATCTCTCACTGAACACCTCAGTGCCTTTGGTGCTATTCATTAGTCTCTTTAAAATACCTTTGGCTGATGTATAGAGTTCTTCCTTGTCTGTTTTTCTTACTTCAAGTGATGCTTAACAGTACTTTTTGGCTTTTCCTGATCCCTACTGGTAGAGTTACAGAACTTAGTCCTCAGTTATCTTTCTTCTGTGTGTATCACAAGGTCATCTCTTTACCAATAGTTTTAGATGTTGCTCATATGCTTAACTCCCCAATTTTTATCTCTAGTCCTCACTTTTCTTCCTGAGCACGATAGTTGTGATTTATCAGTTTCCTTTGTATCTATCCACCTAAGAGTATTTAAATGGACACTTTAAACCTAACTCTTGTAAACATTATTTTAGATTTCCTGTCTTCATCAGATTTTCCTTTTGTTGAAGGGTACCCTAAGTCATTAAAACAGCACTATGCATGAGCAACATTCTGTAATCCTGCAAGTGATGGTGGAAGGATGGAATGTGGTTTCATCCTCTTGTGGATACTCTTACATTCAGATTAATGTCTCTTCAGCTATGCTGATGGCATGTGCTTAACAAATGGCTTTATGTTTGGATAAAATAAACACTTCTCAGCTCTGTGACAACCCTCAAGTTCTCCTTGTTTTATATGTGACTGACAGCATATCATGGACCTTGTTTCTATTGGCAACAATTTTGCTCTAGTCTAGCCTATTTTTAGCTTAGAATGTCACTAGGTGATAACACTGTGAGGCCCAAGTAAGTCAGAGACAAATCATTTCAACACTGAAGCATATTTCGGAATTATATATGATTTCATAGTATTATAAACAGCTTTATTGTGGTTTCATTTGTTCTGTCTTTTAATGCCTTCTATTTATTTACTTCTATCTCCACCATCCACCTTTACTGATTTATTTTTCTCCATGAATTTTCAATTCAGTATAGATTTCAGAGTCAAAGCAAGAGAACTATTAGTTTTCCTAAGCTCTAGAGGTTATTTCAGAACAAATCAATTTGTTGTTGTGTTTAACAAGGCATACATTTATTTAACAGCCACCTTGTTACTTAGAGGACAACTTAGGAACTACCAGTCTACAAAGGAGAAAAGCAGACTGATTAAGAATTTGAGGTTATTTTCTGTGTATGTATTTTATGTTTTGTTTTGTCTCCTCTGTTTCCTCTGTCACTAGCTTTTAGAATGCAAAATAGGTTTTAGCTCCCTTCATCTCCTGCATCAAATAATAACAGACTCTTACACAGGAATAAACAAAAACTTAAATGCTTGAAAGCATGTAGAAAATACACAGCACCCTGGGTGTGCAGATCTTAATCTTTTGAGAGTCGGCAAGAAAATTAGCATCTTAGAAAAATTTCCTATTCATTTCATTCAGATTTTTGCTGTGTGAAATTGAAGGAATAATCATACTTCATGTGGAAGCAAGAATGAAAATCCTGATACAGTCTTGGATATTGGAAACTAACTTTTATTTTACTCTAAGTAATAGATTAAATTTCACTTAGCCATTAATAGAATATATTTTATTGATTGAAAAGATTCTAGGATGGGAAATTGGCAGCTCCTTTCTCTAGAAGGCTTGCTTATTCTAGAGGTCAAGATTCACAGAAAACAATTGTACTGCATTGCATTTACTCCAGTTTCAATATTTTTTAACCTAGGATCCATGTACCATCAGGGAGCTGCTTATTTCTTAGAAAGATTTAATGTTATGAATTTTGATTGTTGTTCAGAAATATTAGTAGGATTTTATATGAGAATATCAGGCTGACTGTGCTATGCTCAAAAATCAGAATGAATTTACAAAGATGACTCTGTTGAGTTTTTAATGAAACTCCTGTCTAAACTGACCATGCTCATAGATAGTACTGATGAACTTATCTTTTTGCTCTTCATTTCCAATGTCAAAGTCATAGTAATAGTCTAAAGTGTGGGATATTTAGGCTGAATTGTTTTCCTTGCTATAAATGTGAAACTTCTACAATGCTAGTTTGTAACTTTAGTTTTAAGTATAGTTTAAAATTTCAGTTTAGAATGATGCCACAAAGCAGCAGTATGGCATTGTAATGTAGTTATTAAATATCCTGGGATTATGATGAGTCATATTCAATGACCAAGACTAATAGCAGTAACAGAGATGCTCCAATGAGATGATGTAATAGCATAAAGTATACATAAAGATTCACAGTTAATGCAATAAAAATAAACAATAATTTATAAACAATCCCTGTTTTTAACTGGTACTCATAAATTCTGTTTACACACAACTATAACCTCTTCATGATACCCACACTCTGACCCCAGAAGTAGGAATATACTCAATCTGACAGTAAAACATGGGAGGCATTGTTATGGGTTAAGACCTTTAAACATAAGGCACAATTTTGCACTTTTTGAATGGCTCCAATCTTGTTGTATGAGCTCTGAGAGGCAAAGGACATTTTTCTAAGACAGAAGTATATGCCAGAAGAAATAAAGAGGATTGAAATGTGCAAGAAACTCATGACAGCATTGTAGGAAATGACACGTGATGATTTGAGAAGAAATGGAAGCAGGCTTAGTTAAGACACTGACCCCTGGGGGACAGTCAACAAGAATGTGGACATCTAAGTTCTAGAACTTCAGGGAATGTAGTTGACAACTTGATCAAGCTCAAATGCAGGTCCATGCCTTGAGCCTGCAAGGAGAACAGTGTTTGTGAAACTCTAGTTTGGCCTCATAAGACACTGAGCAGTCAGCCCAGCTGAGCCATGCTGGATCTGGAATTCTGAACCAGGGGATTGAGACATAAATGAATTGTTCTTGTTGTTGGGTTTTGTTTGTTTCTTCACATGCTAAATTTGTGGTTATCTGTTATGGCAGCAATAAAACGCTCATGCAAATCTTTATAGCAGCTTTCAAATTGCTGAAATTATTTGCCCTCGTTTACACACAAGGAAGCCAATGCATAGAGAGGTTAATGAACATGTTCAGAGATGCTAATTTTCAGAGGTACAGCTCTGTGGCATGGCACATAGATGGACAATGGTAGCCTATGGTTTCTTGAGGGAGCATCATTATTTAGATTGGCATAACTTCAGTGTGTGTGTGTGTGTGTGTGTGTGTGTGTGTGTGTGTACATTACATTATTACATGTAATTATGGGTAAAAATAGTACAATATAATTTCTCTGACTTTCTAAAGTGTCCTTAGAATTATTTATTGTTCCTTACTTCCTCTCTGTTGTAGTATCTTCTTTCCTTGCTTCCCAGTTAAAGCCCCCCACCCCCCATTTCCAGCACTTTCACCTCCATGTAGCTTGCATTCGGCTAGTCCCCTCTTTCCTTCATGTTTCTGTTTAACTTGCTTGGTTTCTGTGGTTGCAAAAACCAAATAAAATAAAATAAAATAAAATGTCTGCTATGATAGTGCCTTCTAGATATGACAGGGAAGCTATACCCATGAAATCTCAAAGGTAAGGCTGCCTAAACAAGGACACCAGTTAACTTGTCAGCCTGGATGAAGGCAATCTCATGGGACTCCACTCCTCAATGATGAGCTGCAGGGAATTAATGACTGCTAGGGGAGCAAGAATTAGTTTTCAGCACAGTTAAGTCACCTAATTGGTTATCCAATATCAAATGCTAATCCTAAAAAATGTATGTGTGTGTATACATATATGCATATATATGTGTGTATACATATATATGTGCAATATTAAATGTACTCAGTGGGTCATATGAATATATTGATTCATGTATATATGAATTAATACACAAATGTGTGTATGTGTGTATCAATGACTAACAAAACAAAGCTGTGAAATTTTGAGGAAGTGAGGGGCATGATCACGGTTAAAGGTAGGAGAAGGATAGAAGGAAGGATATAATTAATTATATTTTAATTAAAAGTAAAATAAAAATTAAAAATTGGTTTTTAAGAAGTATAAGCAAATAAAAATATCACAAAAACCATACCTGTCCATACTGAACCAATCTCAGCAGACAGTTCTGAGAAAATATCCCTCTAAAGCTAGAAAGTGTAAAAACCCTGGACCATCAAAGACCACAGGAAGGGTGGCTATTAGAATGCTATAGAGACAAAGTAAATTAGGTTAAAACAAATTAATATTAAACATTACACAATAAAATAAATATTAATGATAGCAAATGAATAATAGTGTCAATCTATTATTTCATTGATAAGCCAAATTATTGAAAATATGTAGGAAGAATTATTTCCACATAGCTTTTAACTGAAAAGTATTGCTATTTTAGATTATGCTAACTATAGTTCATTCATAGACTTGTGGAAAATGCTTTTTAAATAAAAATTTCAGTTATTATAAATTGTGTGTCTTTTACTTAGGGCAATTTAGAAATACACATAAAATTTTCTTTTAAATTAGATATTTTCTTTATATACATTTCAAATGCTATCCCGTCAATAAAGTTTTTGTTTCAAAATGTAATTTTAAATTTCTTTTAGTGCCACATGTCCAATCTAACAAAGAAGGAAGGGGATATATTATAGGGGGGTGTGATTATAAAAATATATAGGAGCTGTTGCAAATCAGGTCAGGTGGCATAATATAATACAGACTTGCTGGGATATCTGTAAGAAGCATGGAGCTAGCAAATGCCACTTGTTTTGAGAGGCAACAACAGCCCAGTCCATTTATTCTAAATAAGGCATATGGTTGTAAGTCTGTACAAATCAATTGAACAACTGCAGAGTTACAAAACTCTGAATTCTCCAGATCATCGTCCTGCATTGGGGTGTCTATTCTGCTTAGAGAATTTTCAAAGTCAGGTCAAACAAAATGTCTTTTAGAGATTTGTCATTTTTCTGTGAAGACTGATAAATGTATTAGAAGTTGCCCACCATTAGAATTATTTCTGCCAGGCTTTTAACATCTGATTCTTCAAGAAAAGAATGCATGATAATTCCAATCCTTTTATTTTTAAAACAAACAAACAAACCAACAAACAAACCCAATAGCTTTCATCATATATCAAAGCAAATCTTTGCATCAAACGTCCTGCAGTAAGGATTGATGGCTGAGGGACACAGTGAGAAACTGAGGCTACAGATAATCCCTCTATGCCCTTGGAAGTCCAGTGGACATTGTTTGGAGTTGCAATGCAAATAGCCATGACCATTGTTGCTGTCAGTTCAGACAGAAGGCAGACTGGTATTTACTTTGCTTTTCTTCTTTTTAACAAGCTCTATGAGTCATGCATAATTCTATGAAATAAGCTGTCAATATATGAAGAAACAATTACAAGTGAAATTGAATGGTTTATGAACAATGAAACTTCCGGAGTTATAAGTGAAGCTTATGATTATGAAGGGAAGAAAATCATCTTACTGAAATTACTTTATTCAAATATGTTGGAACTTTATGATTTTTGCAACATAATTATCATTTTTAAAGTACTCAAAATTTACCTTAGAAATAAAAATACACATTGTACATAGCAACATTTTTTGATTTCTATAAAATTTGTACCTGAAATAATGTGCTCAATTAACTTCTTTGTTCCACTTGAGTCATCCAAATCATGTTAGTGAAAATTAAGATATTCTGAAATGCAAATTTATTCAGGCAAATAATGAATGCATTCTGCTGTCCTTCATATAAAATGATGATATATTGAATGGCAAATGCAGATTGTTTTTCTCCTGAAGAACTATTTTTCCCTACAATAACAACTTTTAATGTTTTCCCCTGGCTTTAAGTGTCACAATCCCTCCTTTACTTTTTAAATCAGAGTCATTTTTAATCATTTTTTTTAAATCTGTGGGACAGACCTGGGCCCTCTGCACACATGTAGCAGTTGTGCAGCTGGGTCTCCATGTGGGATTTCTAAAACAGGAGCAGTAGCCATCTCTGACTACATTGGCTGCCTTTGGATCCCTTTCCCCTATTGGGCTGCCTTCTCTAGCCTCAATGGAAGAATATGAGTCTAGTCTTACTGATACTTGATATGCCAAGGCCAAGAGATCGGCCCTTTTCAGAGGAGAAAGGGCAGAAAGGTGGAGGTGGTGGTGAGAGGTTGGAACTGAAAGAAGAGGTGAGAGAGGAAGTTGTGATGGTGTGTTATGTAAATAAATAATTTAGTAATAATAATAATAACAATGCCTTGGACAAGAAAATAAAGGAAAAGAACAGAGTGTGTGTGTGTGTGTGAGAGAGAGAGAGAGAGAGAGAGACAGAGACAGAGACAGAGACAGAGACAGAGACAGAGACAGATAGACAGACAGACAGGCTAAGTCTTCCTGACTTCCTGGGAGTCTTTTAATAAGTTCTTTCTGGGTGTACAGATGTTTGTCTTGTTTGTGTAAGGAAGTAAGACAATTCTTAAAATTTGAAACAGTAATGAGTCACTTATTCTTTAAAAGTACATTAATAAAGATTAGAAGTTTCAGTTCTTAATTCTTTAAGATTAAATAAAGTCATATGATAAGTCATGTTAAGTCAGTCTGCAGTTGATTTTGTATTTCTACATTGTTCTTCATGTTCTCATCTGACTCTATCTGGTTAACCCTGAGTACTTTAAATTCTTTCACTTCTTCAGGAATTTTTTGTACCATAAAGATATTACAGTCTCCTCAATGTGCCATAGTGCTTTCCAAGGACTTAAAGAGTACTTACAAAACATCATCACATCTTAGTAGTTTGTGCTCCACTTTGGCTCTACAGTGAAGCACCGGAGGGTCGCAGTTGTAAAATTCTACTAAACTTTTTCTCAGGTTTATTTTATACACTATCTTATTTTTGTTCCGTCATAATTAGCCCTAGGACCTTAGGAGACCTGACCTGTCTCCAAAGAATCCACAGAATTGAGACCGGAGCCCCAACATAGCAGCTGATATCATTAATGAGTTTATGGTGCCTTGTAAAATGACCTTAGGATATATAAGAAGGAAGAATTAGAGACCCTTAGGAGGTTCAGTTAACTTGATGCTTTGAATGCTCTCGATGCCTTCTTCATATCGATTCTCACTAAGTCTATATTAAATGAATGCCACAAAGGTAACATGACTATGTTCAGTGGAGAACATGAAGAACAAGGTAGAAAGACAAGATCACCTGAAGGTTGAGTTAATCTGACTTATCATTCACTTCATAATCTACCTTCAGGATTTGGGGCACTAAAACAATTGGATCAAATTCCTCTCTCTCTCTCTCTCTCTCTCTCTCTCTCTCTCTCTCTCACACACACACACACACACACACACACACACACACACAAATGCAGGCACATGCATGATAACATGCTGTTTCATTACAGGAATACATTTTATTTATTTATTTATTTATTTTTGTGATTCTTTTTTTTTTCAATTTTTATTAGATATTTTCTTCATTTACATTTCAAATGTTATCCCAAAAGTCCCCTAAACCCTCCCTCATCCCCCGCCCTGCTCCCCTACCCACCCCCTCCCACATCTTGGCCCTGGCATTCCCCTGTACTGGGGCATATAAAGTTTGCATGACCAAGGGGCCTTTCTTTCCAATGATGGCCAACTAGGCCATCTTCTGCTACATTTGTAGCTAGAGACATGAGCTCTGGTGGTACTAGTTAGTTCATATTGTTCTTCCACCTATAGGGTTGGAGACCCCTTCAGCTCCTTGGGTACTTTCTCTAGCTCCTCCCTTGGGAACCCTGTGTTCCATCTAATAGCTGACTGTGAGCATCCACTTCTCTGTTTGCCAGGCACTGCTATAGCCTCCCAAGATACAGCTATATCAGGGCCCTTTCAGCAATATCTTGCTGGCGTATGCAATAGTGTCTATGTTTGGTGGCTGATTATGGGATGGATCTCTGGCTACAGCAGTCACTGGTTGGTCCATCCTTTTGTTTCAGCTCCACACTTGATCTCTGTAACTCCTAAGATCAAAATTCAGGTAACAGCAGATGCTGGTGTGGATGCGGAGAAAGAGGAACACTCCTCCATTGTTGGTGGGACTGCAAGTTTGTTCAACCACTCTGGAAATCAGTCTGGCGGTTCCTCTGAAAATTGGACATAGTACTACCAGAAGATCCTGCAATACCTCTCCTGGGCATATATCCAGAAGATGTTCCATCTAGTAATAAGGACACATGGTCCACTATGTTCATAGCAGCCTTGTTCATAATAGCCAGAAGCTGGAAAGAACCCAGATGTCCCTCAACAGAGGAATGGATACAGAAAATTTGGTACATTTACTCAGCTATTAAAAACAATGAATTTATGAAATTCCTAGGCAAATGGATGGATCTGGAGGGTATCATCCTGAGTGAGGTAACCCAATCACAAAAGAACTCATATAACGTGCTCACTGATAAGTGGATATTAGCACAGAAACCTAGACTACCCAAGATACAATTTGCTAAACACATGAAACTCAAGAAGAATGAAGATCAAAGTGTGGACACTTCGTCCCTTCCTAGAATTAAGAACAAAGCACACATTGAAGGAATACATTTTATAATCTTATATCAGAGTAACAATATATTCATTTACTGTTTCATTATTGTGAAACTATTTAACAGACTTTCTTCTATCTCTCTGAAATATTAAGTATATTATCATTATTATCTGTAGTAGCCACCCTCATGTTCAAAAGCACATTAGAACTTTTTACTTGTAACTGTAATTGAGTGCCCATCATTCTATAGACTCTCCCCAGACTTCAATAGCTCCATTCTATTGCATTCTCAATTTCTATTCATTTTAGAATTTTAGTGAATTAAAATAATAATTTTAGTCACACAGTATTAGAAATAATCTGCTCAATCCTACAAAATTCAAGCACTATTTTCTCATAGTAAAGGAAGAGAAAGATTAAATTTATATATAGGACTATGTGTACGTGTATATATTTAATGACAATAAAGAGGCCATGAATTTGAGAGAGATCATGCAAAGTTGCATGAGACAGATATGAAAGAGGAAAGGGAAGGGGAAATAATATAATTTCAAAGAAAATTAATATAACTAAAAATATTCAAAACAAAAACTTAATGTACATTTTGTGGAAAACATCTTACATTTTAATTTCCTAGGATAATATTGTTAAAAGTAGGGATATATTTTACTTCTTACAATAATTTCCTGATTATCTTGTTTCGAATACTACAACTTTATTTTGTAGTTTCTTGGCTCAAAGGCAAATTTTAAAGAATTATAATGTTTTAAAATATCCAAGAGCAGATGAATATGGTGTCAATAATGAAGAAAAATGGTTCATTATTGAAAATATAAACAATATATGTTCCTACAGCTGTTGGACCAATATTTATAACCCCACAGGTCTAATCCTGCTGGCATAAATGAATTGATGTAAATTTTTGTTTAAAACCTAATTTTTTTCATATGCTCAGGAAAACTTATGCTGAAGAATTACATATTTGATTATGTCACCCCCTTCCTTAAGACTGTTGTTGACAATTTGCTAGCACCTGTTACAGTTTGAGTCCCCAGTAAGAATATCTAGAAGCATGTGTTACCATTCAGGAATCTCTCTAGGGCAGTAGTTTTCACCTTTTCTAGTGCTATGACCCTTTAATACGATTCCTCACGTTGTAGTGATATCAACCTTAAATTTGTTTTGTTTTTACTTCAGAGGTATAATTTTGCTACTGTTTTTAATTGCAATATAGATATCTGATATGTAGGAGATCTGATATCTGACACCTAAAAGGATCATGACCAACACACTGAGAAACACTGCTCTAAGGAGTAGTTTTAGAGAAGAAAGGAAAAGAGTGAAGCCAGGAGGGGAAAGAAAGCAAACCAGGAAAACTAAGCTGAGATGTGAAGGTGAGGGCAGGGTCATGGCTACACTTGGCCCCATTGGGAATTCTGAGCCCCAGAGAATCTTCTGACCTGCCCGGAGTATAGTGGAAGTCTCAGGCATTTAGTATGCATGCCAATCCCTGAGTGTAGGTCTCCATGTGAAGCAGGCATGGTTTTGTACATGGCTCCCTCCAGCATTATAGGCAATGAAGAAAAGCGGGGACTAAGAACAAGATGAAAGACAAAGGGGGTATACCTCATCTCACAACTCAAGAAGCTGAAATAGGAGGATCATGAGATAGATAAAAGCACTGGTCATGTAGATAGTGTGGGGCTATTCTCAGCTACATAGTTAGATTATCTTAAAAGATAAAATGTAATTGGACAAAATGCTAATTCATAATCTCCTCTAGGTCCAATCTTTTCTTCTTAGCTTTATTCTATACGATTATCCTGCTATCCCACTAAGTTGCATGCCTTTGCATATACTTCAGGGCTATGGAAGATACATCTCTGTCCTTTCTTTAAGGTTGATGTTAGTATTACTCTCATATTAGTATTATCTGTTTCTGATGGTACAGAATGATGGCATGCACTTAATACTGACCCAGATGAATACCAAGGGCCAATCCTACAGAATTCAAGTATACAAGTATGTATACTATGTATACAAGTGAGTCAATGAATAGGGAATGGGGCATGATCCACGAATCATGTATACATGTGAGTCAATGAATAGGGAATGGGGCATGATCCACGAATCAAAGCAGAACTCAGTTCTCTTACTAACCATGTCCAGTTTATTGAGTACAAAACTCAGAAAAAGCAAATTTATCCTAGTCCTGCTGTCAGAAACAGATTATACTTGTGGAAAGAATAAATGTGTGATATATTCCTTATCTTGAATGTTTACATGGATCTAGTTGAAGAAATAGGAAAACAACATAAAATCATATGTAATAGCAAAATATATGGGAAACTCACCTATTTAAATGGAATTGTGTCTAAGAAAAATATTCATTCATTCATCAAGCATTTAGGCCTCTTCTTCACATAGGACGATAACTGACACTTTGCACACATAACACACCCACATGCACACATGCATGAATGCATGCATTTGTCCACACACCCTCACACATACACATACTCACACAAGCACACTAGTAAACACACCATGCTCAAGCATACTTTAGCATCAGGATATCACCTGATATTCAAAGAGTGACTTAAGTGTTCTTGCATATAACCAAGAGTAGGCCATTTTGTTCTCATCTTGGGCATAAACATTACCTAACCTCAGAGAAGATTACCCTGAGCCACAAGAAGTGGAAAAGAGAAAAGTCATTTCCTACTTTTCGAATTCGTAACCAAGAACACTTACAAAACAGTTGTTCCAGAACTGCCCTTGTCTCCTAAGAACCCCTAATCTAGTCCATTCGTTGGACCTTCTCATGAAACCCACGTTCAAATCAGTGATATATTGCGGCATCTCTTCCCTGTGAAGAACAAAAATCCACACCCTTCCACTCTGCTAAGGAAGTTGCGGTGAGTTGGGATTTAGGCACTGAGAGCAAATTCGGAGCTGGTCAGTTAGTAATAGCCAGGCCCTTTGCACTAAGAGTGACAGGGTACTTACTGTCAGAGAAGTACCACTGTCACAGTGGTAATAGTGCTGAGAAGTCTTTCTGACCAGTCTCCTATTCTCAAATTGTAATCCACTACATTCACAGGGAATGAAATCAGGGAGAAAATTCAAATGAAAACAAAAGCAAAAGACCCTCCTCCCCACAGAGGGCCTGTGGCCAGCGCCGCCTCCGTCACAAAGCACTCATTTTCTTGTACTTTGATTTTGCTCAGCGAGCTCTGAGCGTTACTCAGCTTTAATTACCTTAATTTCATGCTTAACCAAGGCACAAAGAGATCTGTTTGTAATTTCAGATGAGAGGAAATGAAATTCCCCTCAGCAAAGTCAAGTCTTAAAATTTAAAGAGGGAGAACAATGTATTAAATCACAAACAATCTGAACCTTTTGCGTTTCAAGGTAATTTCATGGCTTTTGCGCTATTAGAGAGCTTCAAGTTTGTTTTACGAACAAGATGAAGCACATTAGAATCTGAGAGACACGAGAGAGGATTCAAAGTCCATTTGTCTCTAGCAAGTGAACCACTCAGGAGGTGATAATATTTTTCTTTAATATCTTATGTTTTCCTAAATGCTCAAAAAAGAATAAGCATTATTTCATAATTAAAAACAAAAGTAATTCAAACCAATGAATGAAGCTAAATGGAAGGCATGTCATTAATGGCTAAAGTTTGATCAAGGTTATCTAAGGAGAAGGAGTAGATGTAGGCGCGCAGTTATGTTTGGTTAAATTAATCATGCCTGCCCAGACCTTTCCCAAGCTTTTTTGTCTCTGATTTGATGTTGATGAGGCCGATGACTCACACCAAGAAACCACCTACTGAAGCCTTTGATAAATTTCATTTTGCCAAACTAATTTCCTGAGTTTGAAAAGGGAAGTAATGAGAAAATGGTAATATGCAAAAAGTTACCAACCCTTGTGCATTATAGATGATAATATTTAGCTGTTTCTATGAGAGGCAAATACTGAGATCACATTTTGCATTTTTAATACCTTTCCTATATTTGTTGAGCAAAGCCAGGGTAAACATATCTATCTCCCTAATGAGGATGCTAGCAGAGAGAGGCTTCTTTACTGTGAAATTTTCCAGGTCTTGAAGAACACATAAAATGGAGTTGAAGCCACAGCCATTTACTTTTTTTTGAAAACTGTAGTAGAGATTATGTTTCACTACTGAAATGTGAGTCAGTTAGGACCATGATATTGATGGATGACACAATGATTGCAATAAGGAACAGCCTTCATTTAACAGATGATGCTGATACTGATACAGAGGTACAGACTGTGAATTCTTTAACGGGAGCCAATATTGGGCTCAACGATAATTATTTTGTAAGATTCTTCATGCAGAGGTCCTAACTGGGATGTGTTTGCAATACACCCTTATCCCTATGCAATTGTCAGTGATCTTTAACTTTGCACATTTTAAGCTACATAGCAAAAATCTTTCAAATTCCCCCAATCCATTGATATTGTTTTAAAATATTTATTTGGCACCAATACTTTTTCAAAAAAAGAATGTCAGTCTCCATTGAAAACAAAAATTGGGCTGTAGGCTATGGAATCTGGAAGCAATATCCAGGGGGAGCAATTCAGAAGGTGAACATCATTTTACAAATTGAAAGAGCTATAAGACTAACTCAGTCGTGCAGGCAAAGTGATACTGCTGTCAGATTGCAGAGAGAAAGCCTCAGGTTAAGGGGGGCTATAGAAGCACAGATATGGTGTATCTTCCATAGTCAAACGAAGACTTCTAATTTGTGCACAACTAATATGTTTTGAAGATGTAGCAAGAGGTTTGTGATTGTTATTACCATCTGCCAAAAAGGCCTTGATATGGTCCTCACGAAAAGTATCAGGTTTATAAAATAACATGTATCAAGTAAAGAGAAACGTCACTTAAGTATCAAGTGTGCAATCCGCAATAGGATTCAAAAGGTCTTGAACGTGTTAAGAGATATTTGAATGGATATTCCAAAATCAAATTCCCATTCCTTTCAACCAAGAAGAGCAAATGGTTTGTGCTAGTGGTGGTAGGGTATTCTGACAGGACCAAAGAGAAGAATATAAGTGTGAAGCCAGGACTATTAACTAGGACTTATCAACAACTGAACTACTTGTAAGCTCTGGGATTGTCTGGTAGAACATGGCAGTGATGGTGAAGATAAGGAAAAGACATACTCTACATACATTGCTGGGATTATTAATGAAGAACAAGCCTTAGAACAACCTAGATGCAGTACAGGGAAAGGAAAGGTATCAAAAATAAAAGCATACCATATGTTTTTCTGGAATCTACTTTGAATTACAGATATTTGGAATCTGATAGAAATGATAAATGGAATAAAATAATAGTTCTCAAAGGTAAGCATGCTTTCTTAAATAAGCATAAAATCCCCCCACCTTAGAGCAGAGAAGTCTCTCTCTTGTGAGAGCTATTCCTGTGATGTTGTTTAGTTGAAACATAAATGTCAGTCTCTCTCAACTATGGACCATTCATTAGGCATAAGCCTTGATATCGTCTGTATCTTCAGAATCCTTAGTTTTTTGTTTGTTTTTCAGTTTTTAATATGAAAAAGGAGAAAGTTATAAACTTTAGTTACCTTAGTAGCAAATATTATTTGTATGATCTGCAATATAGTTTCAGTATAAATAGTTGAGTGGAATATTTATTTCCATCTGAAAGAAAATCCTGTGAGTTGTTTAAACATTAAACAAAGTTAGATGATTCTGCAGAGGAATTTGTTTTCAACAGGGAACATCAGACTTTACTGCAAAGAAGCATTAGGCAGAATACAAATCACTGGAAGTCACGACGCTCAGGGATGCTTTTAGGTTTCCAGATAAAGCTGGAATGTCTAGAGAAATGAGAAAATGTCTCAAGCGTGAACCACTCTAAACTGTAGACAGGGATTATTAGACCTCAATCATCCAAGACTCATCCTGGTATTATTGTAATTATATTTAATAAAATATCCATTTTAACCAGTGAGATTGCCTAGATTTGAAGGGTATGTTGGACCAGAAATTATCCATAAAAGCCTAATCAATCAAAACCAAACCAAACCAAAACCTATCACCACTACAACACAACACAACACAACACAACACAACACAACACAAATAAAAAAAATAAAATGAACATGGTTTTCTTAGTTCACTGCCTATAATCTTGTTTTATGAATTTACCATATGCTGATTCCCTCCCTCCCTCCCTCTCTCCCTCCCTCCCTCCCTCCCTCTCTTCTTTCTTTCTTTCTTTCTTTCTTTCTTTCTTTCTTTCTTTCTTTCTTTCTTCCTTCCTTCCTTCCTTCCTTCCTTCCTTTCTTTCTTTCTTCCTTCCTTCCTTCCTTCCTTTCTTTCTTTCTCTTGCACAGTGCTTCCTTTATCAACATATCAGCATATGAGCAAGTACTGTGCCAACATATTACAGTTATTTATGTCTTTTGGATAATGGCACCCTCTGAAGGGTGTTTTCATTACTCTTCTTGATGCCTAATTCTGCTACTACTTGGAATTAGCCAAATAATGACAGAAGACAAGAGCGGAGAGGAGAGACAACAAATTGAGCTCCCAAGAGAAGTGGAGATGACAGCTTTGTTGGTGTGGACATTCTCTCATGAGTCATTCAGCATCATGCACAGTCTAGATGAATATAGTTTTACTATAAAACAGACTTTTCTGTTTCTAGCTCCCAACACTTAGTAGGTATTGAAGTGGCACAAGGTTTACACTGAGAATATTCAGTACAAATTTAGGAAACAGTCTTGCTGTTTTGGAATATTGCTTGAATAATAGAATATCAATCAGAGGAGAAATTAATCAGTTTAGGTATGTGCAAAGCCCATCAGGAAATTAATGATGTATTGTATTCTTGTTTTTCTCCATCATCCGTGCCTGAAGTTAGCACAGTCATTGAAGATATGTTCTCCAAAGCAGACATGAATATTTATGTAGCAGCAGCTACCAGAAGAGGAGACAGAGTGCCCCAGGGAAATAATTTACTTTCCTCAGATCAGTCTTGCATCTCGGCTCCTCATCAGTGAAAAAAAGGGTCCAGAATAACTCATTTGTTGATCACTAAAAACTTCTTAGAGTTTCTCTCATCCTTTTCTTCCTAGGCTTTCCATGTCATGTCCTGCTGGGGTTCCTACCACTCTGACTTTTGAGTGAATCATGTGTTAATAAATGTATTATTTTCATTCCTTTTCTTTTTTTACTGATTATTTTATATATTTATATTTCAAATGTTATCCCCCTTCCCCCCTCTGCAAACCACCAATCCCTATCCTCCCACCCATTTGCCTTTAAGAGGGTATTTTTGACCCACCTCCCAATTCCCTTCTCATCCATCTAGCATCCCTCTTCGCTGAGGCAACAAGACTCCATGTGCTTCTGCTCTCATTGAGTCCAGATAAAGCAATCCACTGCTACATATGTAGTAGGAGCCATGAACCCACCAATATATACTCTTTGGTTGGTGGCTTAGTCCGTGGGAGCTCAGAGGTGTCCAGTTAATTTATATTGTTGTACTTCCTATGGAGTTGTTCCCCTTCATTTTCTTCAGTCCTTCCCTTTCTCTTCCATTGGAGTCCTCTGGCTCAGTCCAATAGTTGGCTGTGAGTGTCTGCATCTGTCTTAGGTGCTGCCTGAGTTTCTTGGAGGACAGCCATACTAAACTCCTATAAACAGTTTTTGGTATCAGTAATAGTGTCTGGGTTTGGTGTCTGCAGATGGGATGGATCCTAAGGTGGGGCATTCTCTGGATGACCTTTCCCTCAATATCTGTTCCATTTTTTGGTCCCTGAATTTTCTTTAGAAACAATTCTGGGTTAATATTTTTGAGATGGGTGAGTGGCCCCTTCCCTCAACTGAGAGCTGTGCCTATCTACTTGGGGGTAGTCTCTTCAGTTTTTATCTCCCCCTGTTGAACATTTCGACTAATGTCATCCATATTAGGTCCTTGGATCCTCTTGTGTCCCTAGTGTCTGGGACTTTCTAGTGATTCCTCTGTGTTCCCCACACTACACTGCTACATATTTCTATTCATTCTCTTGGCTGTCTGGACTTCTCATCTGTCTCTTCCCATACCTGAACCTAACTCCCTTTTCTACCTCCCACTCAGAGCCCTCCCTCCCTCTGCCTCCAGTGGTTATTTTGTTCCCCCTTCTAAGTCAGATTGCAGAATCCACGCTTTGGCCTTCTTTCTTGTAAGCATTGTTTGGTCTGTGAGTTATATTGTGGATATTTTAAGATTTGGGCTAATATCCACTAATCAGTGAATACATACTATGTATGTCCTTTTGGGTCTTGGTTACCTCACTCACGATAATATTGTCTAGTCCCATCCATTTTTCTGTAAAATTCATGAAGTCATTTTTAATAGCTGATTAGTATTCCATTGTGTAAATGTACCACATTTTCTGTATCCATTCTTCTGTTGAGGGACATCTGGGTTGTTTCTAGTTCTGGCTATTATAAATAAGGCTGCTATGAACATGGTGAAGTGTGTGTCCTTCTTACATGTTGGAGCTTCTTTTTTAGTATATGACCAGTTGTGGTATAGCTGGGTCTTCAGGCAGAACTATTTTCAGTTTTCTGAGGAACCACCAGACTGATTTCCTGAGTGGTTCTACCAGCTTGCAATCTCACCAGAAATGGAGGAGTTTTCATTCTCTATATTATTAACAGCATCTACTGTTGCCTGAGAGTTTTGTTTTGTTTTTGTTTTTGTTTTTAATCTTAGATATTCTGAATGGTGGAATCTCATTGTCATTTTGATTTGCATTTCTATAATGACTAAGGTCTCTGAACATTTCTTGAGCTGCTTCTTGGCCGATTAAGATCCCTCTGTTGAGAATTCTCTTGTTTAGCTCTGTACTCCATTTTTAAATTGGCTTATTCGTTTTTTTGGAGGTAAGCGTCTTTAGTTTGTGAAGATCTTTTCCCAATCCTTAGGTTGCCATTTGTCCTATTGACGGTGTCCTTTGCCGTACAGAAGTTTTTCAGCTTCTTCAGTAGATAAATTGTTCATCTTAAAACCTGAGCCATTGGAATTCTGTTTAGAAAATTTCCTCATGTGCCAATGAGTTTGAGGCTGTTTCCCACTTTCTCTTCTATTCATTTCAGTGTATCAAGTTGAGGTCCTTGATCCACTTGGACTTGAGCTTTGTGCAAGATGATGAGTATGGATCTGTTGGGGTACACTGATTGTGGCCTACCCAAGAACTGAGTTTCCTGGGAGGCGAACTGGGGCTGAAAGAGATTAGATGGGAGAGAAAAAATGGATGCCAAGACGATTCCTTGTTCAAGGCATCTTTAACTTTACTCAAGAATCTTTCTTGGTTATATGAGGGTATGCCCTGCCCACAGCCAGTCTGCACAAGCACCTGGAAGCAGTCCAAAGTCCCAAGCACTGTGGAATGCCTCAGCAGGAAGCAGGATCTCGATGAGACAAGGTGAGAGGTAGCAGGATCTAGGAGTGCAAAGGCATTTAGCACAACAAAGGAAGCCAGCCTTAGCTAGAGAGCCACACTGTAGGTGGCCTGCCTTCCTATTGACCAAGTCTGCCCCAGCCTGAAGCATGCTGGGGGAGGGGAGTACATGGATCTATATTCATTTTTTTCTATATACAGAGTGCCAGTTGGATCAGCACCATTCATTGAAGATGCTTTTCTTTTTCCATTGTATTTTGGCTTCTTTGCCAAAGATCAAGTGTCCACAAGTGTGTGAGCTTAATTCTGGGTCTTCAATTCTATTGCATTGATCAATCTGTCTGTCTCTGTACCAATACCATGTTTTGTTTTGTTTGTTTGTTTGTTTGTTTTTATCACTATTGATCCATGGTACAGTTTGAAGTCAGGGATTGTGATTTCCTGGGAAGTTCTTTTATTGTTGAGAACTGTTTTTGTTATTCTGGGATTTTGTTTTTCGGTAGAAAGTTGAGAATTGTTCTTTCCATGTCTGTGAAGAACTGTAATCTTGATGAGGACTATGTTAAACATGTAGATTGCTTTTGGTAGATGGACATTTTTACTATGTTAATCTGAGCATGGGACATGTTTCCATCTTCTGAGGTCTTCTTTGATTTCTTTTTTCAGGGCTTTGAAGTTCTTTTCATACCAATCTTTTGCTTGCTTGGTAAGAGTTACACTAAGATATTTGTGGCTATTGTGAAGGGTGTAGTTTCAGCCTGTTTATCACTTGTATAAAGGATGGCTATTGATTTGAGTTAATTTATATCTAGCCACATTACTGAAGTTGTTTATTAGTTGTAGAATTTCTTTGGTAGAATTTTTTTTTTTTTTTTTTTTGGTCTTGTGGGAAGTGAGCGCAGGCACTGAGCTAAGATGGCGCCCAGGCTTAGTGTCAAGCCTCGTAAACCCATCCTGCTAACCAAACTCTTGAAAACGCGCTGCTGAGTCATCCTGCGCCTGCTGCCTGATCTGTTCACATAGCCTTACCATAGCTGTCGGTCAATAATCTGTTGCTCTGCCTGCGTGTGTAACTCGTGCTAGGGGCGTGGTGGATGCTGATTGGAGATCAAGGAATGGAGTGAGATGATATAAGAGGGTCTGTGTATATATTGAACTGCCTTGACTAAAAGATTGGAAGATCGCTATGAGAGATCGCTGTTGGAGAACCTACCTTGGAGTGAGTGTCATTATTCCCAGTCTCTACTGGACAGAGATTGGGGTTGCGGCAGGTCTCATGTATATTATCATATTATCCACAAATAGTAGTACCTGACTTCTTTTCCAATTCATATCCCCTTAGTCTCCATTTTATTTTATTTCTCTAGCCAGAGCTTTGAGTACTGTATGGAATAGACAGAGAGAGTGGACAGTCTTGTCCCTGATTTTAGTGGGACTGTTTTAAGTATATCTCCATTTAATTTGATATTGGCTGATGGTTTGCTGTATATTACTTTTATTATGTTTAGGTAAGGGCCTTAAATTCCTGATATCTCCAATAATTTTAACATGAAAGAGTGTTGTATTTTGTCAAATGCTTTTTCACCATCTAATGACATGATCATGTCATTTTCTTCTTTGAGTTTGTTTATATATTAAATTACATTAATGGATTTTTGTATGTTAAACCATCCCTGAATCCCTGGGATGAAGCCTAATCAATCGTAGTGAATGATGGTTTTGATGTGTTCTTGGATTTGTTTGCCAGAAGTTTATTGAGTATTTTTGCATCAATATTCATTAGTGAAATTGGTCTAAAGTTCTTTCTTTGTTAGGTTTTGTGTGGTTTAGATACTAGAGTAACTTTGGCTTCATAGAGTGATAGGTAGTATTCTTCTGCTTCTATTGTATGGAATAGGTTGAGGAGTATTGGTATTAGCTCTTCTTTGAAGGTCTGGTTGAATTCTGTACCAAAGACATCTGGCCTTAGGCTTTTTTTAAAATTTGGAGGTTTTTAATGAGTTCTTCTATTTTCTTAGGGGATATGGGACTGTTTAGATAGTTTACCTGTTCTTGATTTATCTTTGGTGCATAGTATCTGTGTAAAAGGAATTCTTTTTTTTTTTTTTTTTTTTTGAAAAACATTTTTAAATTAGATATTTTCTTAATTTACATTTCAAATGCTATCCCGAAAGTTTCTTCTATCCTTCTTCCCCGCCCTGCTCCCCTACCCACCCACTCCCACTTCTTGGCCCTGGTGTTCCCCTGTACTGGGGCATTTAAAGTTTGCAATACAAGGGGCCTCTCTTCCCAATGATGGCCGGCTAGGACACCTTCTGCTACATATGCAGCTAGAGACACGAGCTCTGGGGGGTACTGGTTAGTTCATATTGTTGTTCCTCTTACAGGGTTGCCGACCCCTTCAGCTCCTGCGGTACTTTCTCTAGCTTCTCCATTGGGGGCCTTGTGTTCCATCATATAGATGGCTGTAAGCATCCACTTCTGTATTTGCCAGGCACTGACATAGCCTCATATGAGACAGTTATATCAGGATCTCTTCAGCAAACTCTTGCTGTCCTATGCAATAGTGTCTGGGTTTGGTGACTGATTATGGGATGGATCACCAGGTGGGATAGTCTCTGGATAGTCCATCCTTTTGTCTTAGTTCCAAACTTTGTCTCTGTAACTCTTTTCATGGGTATTTTGTTCCCTATTCTAAGGAGGAATGAAGTATCCACACGCTGGTCTTCCTTCTTCTTAATTTTCTTGTGTTTTGCAAATTGTATCTTGGGTATTCTAAGATTCTGGGCAAATATCCACTTATCAGTGACTACAAATCTAGTGACTTCTTTTGTGACTGGGTTACCTCACTAAGGATGATATCCTCCAGATACATCCATTTGCCCAAGAATTTCATAAATTCACTGTTCTAAAAAAGGAATTCATTTCATCTAGATTTTCCAGTTTTGCTAAGTAAAGGCTTTTGTAGTAAGCTCTGATGATTTTTTTAATTTTCTAAGTTTCTGTTGTTATGTCTCCCTTTTCATTTTTGATTTTGTTAATTTTGGATACTATCTGTGTGCAATTTAGTTAGTTTGGCTAATGGTTTATTTATCTTGTGAATTTTCTCAAAGAACCAGCTATTTTAAAATTTTATTTAGTTTTTGTTTTTTCAATGGTTCTTTTTGTTTCTAATTGGTTGATTTCAGCCATGAGTTTGCTTATTTCTTGCCTTCTACTCCTCCTGGGTGTGTCTTCTTCTTCTTCTTCTTCTTCTTCTTCTTCTTCTTCTTCTTCTTCTTCTTCTTCTTCTTCTTCTTCTTCTTCTTCTTCTTCTTTTCTTCTTCTTCTTCTTTTCTTCTTCTTCTTCTTTTTTGTTTTTTTTTTTTTGTTCTAGGGCTTTCAGTGTGCTGTTAAGTTGCTAGTGTAGCATCTCTTCAGTTTCTTTTCAAGGGCACTTAGTGCTAAGAATTTTCTAATTAGCACTGCTTTCATTGTGTCCCCTAAGTTTGGGTATGCTGTGCCTTCATTTAGAATTCTAGGAAGTCTTTAATTTCTGTCTTTATTTCCTCTCTGACCAAGTTTTCATTGAGTAGAGAGTTGTTCAGTTTCTGGTTTTTTTTTTTTCAACTTTTATTAGCTATTTTCTTCATTTACATTTCAAGTGTTATCCAGAAAGTTCCCTATACCCTCCCCCATCCCGGCCCTGCTCCCCTACCCATCCGCTCCCACTTCTTGGCCCTGGTGTTCCCCTGTATTGGGGCATATGAAGTCTATCCTTATTTGTGGTGATCTGATAGGATGCATGGGATTATTTCAATCTTCTTGTATCTATTGAAGTTTGTTTTGTGACTGATTATATGGTCAGTTTTGGAGAAGGTACCATGGGATTTTGAGAAGAAGGTATATTCTTTTGTTTTAGGGTGAAATGCTCTGTATATATCTGTTAAATCCATTTGGTTCATACCTTCTATTTGCTTTACTATGCCTCTGTTTTGTTTCTGTTTCAATGACCTTCCATTGTTGAGAGTGGGATATTGAAGCCTCCCACTATTTTTGTGTGAGGTTTAATGTGTGTTTTGAGCTTTAGTAAAGTTTCTTTTATGAATGTGGGTGCTCTTGCATTTGGGTCAGAGATGTTCAGAATTGAGATTTGTGGATGTTTCTTTTGATGAATATGAAGTGTCCTTCCCCACCTCATTTGATGAGTTTGGGTTGAAAGTCTATTTTATTGGATATTAGAATGGCAACTTCTGTCTGTTTCTCAGAACCATTCACTTGGAAAATTGTTTCCAGCCTTTTACTCTGAGGTATTGTCTGTCTTTGTCATGGAGGTACGTTTCCTGAGTGCAGCCAAATCCTGGATTCTGCTTGTGTATCCAATCTGTTAGCTTATGCATTTTTATTGGGGAACTGAGACCATTGATGTTGAGAGATATTAAAGACATGTTATTGTTAGTTCCTGTTCTGTTTGTTGTTGGAGGTAGACTTATGTGTATGTGATTCTCTCCTTTTGGGTTTGTTATAAGATGATTAATTTCTTTTTTTTTCCTTGGTGTAGATACTCTCCTTATCTTGGATTTTCCCTTCTAGAATCCTTTGTAGGGCTGGATTTGTGTGTGTGTGTGTGTGTGTGTGTGTGTGTGTGTGTGTGTGTGTGTGTAAAATTTGGTTTTGTCATGAAATATTTTGGTTTCTCCTTCTCTAATGATGAGGAGTTTTGCTAGTTATAGTAGTCTGGGCTGGAATTTGCATTCTCTTAGGGTCTGCATAACATCTGCCCAGGATCTTCTGGCTTTTAGCATCTCTGGTGAGAAGTCTTGTGTGGTTTTGATAGGTCTGACTTTATATGTTATTTGGCCTTTTTCCTTTACAGCTTTTAATACTCTTTCTTTGTTCTGTGCATTTAGTGTTTTGATTTTTATGTAACAGGAGGATTTTCTTTTCTGGTCCAAACTATTTGGTATCCTGCAGGCTTCTTGTACATTTTTGGCTATCTCTTTCTTTAGGTTAAGGAAGTTTTCTTCTATGATTCTGTTGATGACATTTTCTGACCCTTTGAGCTGGAAATCTTCGCTTTCTTCTATTTCTACTACTCTTAGGTTTGGGCCTTTAATTATACCCTGTATTTCCTGAAAGTTTGGGGTTAGAAGTTTTTTATGCTTTGTATTTTCTTTGACCATTGTGTCAATATCGTCCATGATTTCTTCTATGCCTGAGATTCTCTTTTCTATCTCTTATATTCTGTTGGTGATGCTTGCATTTGTACCTCCTGACTTCTTTCCTAGTTTTTCCATTTCTAGAACTGCCTCTCTTTGTGGTTTCTTTATTGTTTCTACTTCCACTTTTAGGCCCTTGACTGATGTGTTCAAATCCTTTATCTGTTTGATTGTGGTTTTTTTGTATTTCTTTGAGTGATTTTTTTTATTTCCTCTTTAAGAGCTTCTACTTGATTATCTGTGTTTTCTTATATTTCTTTAAGTGAGTTATTTATATCCTCCTTAAAGGCATCTAATATCTTTATGAGATGAGATTTTAGGTCAGCATCATGCTTTTCATGTGTATTGGGTTATTCTTGGCTTGCTGTGGTGCAAGAGCTGGTTCTGCTGGTGTCTGTCAAAGTATATTGGCTTCTGTTGCTTATAATCTTGTGCCTGCCTCTTACCATCTGGTTATCTCTGATGTTAGATGGCCTTGGCGACCTTGTGTAGAGCCTGTCTCTTGTGTCCCTGGGTTGCTGGAGATCTCCTGGGAGTATCTGTGGCCTTAGCTGTAGCTGATCTCCTGGGAGCCTTGCAGACTGTTGCCCTGGATACAGCAGATCTCCTGGGACCCCTGGAGACTGCATGGTGTTGAGGGAGATGAGGATCCAGGCTGATCTTCCTCCATGTATGTGCAGACCTGAAGGACTATGTTCTTTCCTAAGCAGTTGAAACTGTTGCCATTAATTAAGCACACATGGAATATATATTCTTTAGGAGGTAAATGCTTTTAGAAAGTTTTTAGAAAGCCTGCTGTGATGGCAGTCTAGTGAACCTATGCCAGCACAAAAGTAATGAATGTTTTCGAGTGAAGGGAGGAAACTTGATTAGTAAAAGAAAGCCAATGAGTCTAGATATGAGGACTACCTACAGAAGTAACTATTTAAGTGAGGAGAGTAAATGGCCGCTGCATTTAACATTCTACGGTGCATCTTTTGAGATCTTCCAAACAGTAACTATGTATGAAATGAGATATTCATTTGAATTTATTGAGAGCATCTTTTATTTTCAGTTTTTCAATGACCTCTACTTTTTATTATTTCTGTAAACATATTCAAAACCCTCTCCTACATATTTTGAGGTACTTGACACCTTAATGTTAATTTTATTCCCTTCAGTGTGTCATAGAGAATAAGATCATTTTCTTTTATAGAAAAAAAAAATAGTGTTCCTGTGCACTAATTTACTCACTGTCCTTTCTTTCTGGAAATAATTGGTGCAATGTCAATAAATTTAATGTTTTAAGTTATTTACTAAGAGATCTTTCAGGTCTTGTTTTTCTGTGTTTGGATTATTTCATTGAATTTAATGATATCTTGATCTACCAATGTTGTCACGGAAAAAAGGATTTTATGGGCATGAGGTGACCAAATAGAATTCTATTAGTATATGTTCCCCATGTTCTGTATCCATCCACCTGGTGATAAATTATCCTATCCTGTTGTTGTTTTGTTCTTTACTTAAAAATAAATCTCATCATGTGTCCAGTTAAAATGAATACTTAAATAAGTAATTAACATTTTCAGGAGAAACCCAGGTAAATTTTGCATTTCCAACTTGGTTTCAGATGTTGCTATTGTGTTGTATAGTTTTTGTTTGTTTATTTGTTTGTTTATTTACTTATCCACTTTACACCCTGATCACAGCCTCCCCTCCTCATTTTCTTCCTGGTCCCACCTTCTCATATGCCTTCCCCCAATATTCCCTCCCCTTCTCTGAGGAGAAGAGGAACTCCCTCCCCCCATATGTACCAATTTGCCCTGGTATATCAAATCACAGAAGGGTTAAGCACATCCTCTCCTACTTAGCCTAGACAGAACAGTACAGCTAAGAGAAGGAGATCCAAAGGCAGAAAATAGAGTCTAGACAGCCCAAAGACTAGCCCCCCCACCCCAATTTCAAGTATGTTTCTACTGGTCTGGTAGATAAACAAATGGAGCATATTCGCTATGAGAAGTAAGGAGTAGCTGGAATTGTAGCAAACTAGAATTATGTACTTACTTTAAGAATTCCCAGTAAAAACTTTGGCTACTACTGATGTATCTTATAACCCAAGATTTGATGTGAAAAATCATTAACAAGCAAAGTGACAAAGTAGGCAAATGGATAGTGTGGTCATTTTCTGAAGAAGAACCTCATCTAGGGTTAAAGATCATCTGGGAGGTGACCCAGTTTCATGAGTAACTAGGAATAGAATAGTAAGACAATAAGGAGAAGTTGCTTTCATCCTATCAGATTTAAGGAGTACCAACCATCCCAGAGAAGTAAGTCCTGAGACACTGCTCCAACAGAAGCTTATGCAACCATTCCAAAAGGCAATTTTGTGATGTTTAAAAGGGTGAAAGCTGCATATGTGCTGTCACAAGTAATTCTAAATGCTAAAAAGGACCACGTATATTTTGGATTAAGATGGTGCATGAATCTCTACAGTCATTCTTGGAAACGGAAATATCTGCATGTTTGATTATTTTTAAATTTTTCATCACCATATCTGAGTTATAGATAGTGGATTTCATTAGGACAATTTCATACTTTCAAGTAATTCAATTGATTCTCTTGCTTGCTCAGGCACATAACCATAGAATTAGCTTAAGATTCTCTTACTCTCATACCTCATATCCAAATAGTAAGTTGTAGACAGTACATCTGAGGAATATTGTCAGAATCTAACCACATCTCTCTACCACTATCTCCTAGCCTGAGTCGGTATGAACACTTTTCTGATTGTGACAAGCTCTGATTACTTCACTTCTACAATCCATTCTCTGGACAGAAACTAGAAACTAGAGTGATTTTTTACAGTGTACTTTAGTTTATATGTAAGGCAGGTTCAATCTTCCCAAAGTGTTTTAGCTGTGCACTTAATAAAAGCTCAAGTCTTTCTGTGTTCTAGAATGTTCTCCAGGGTCTGGTTCTTCTCTCAATGTCTTCATTCTCATTTCTCACATCCTCTATCACTGCTACATCTACTAATTTTCTTATCTGTTCCATCCCAACCCACTGTCTACAGGACATTGTGTTTCTTATTCCATGTATCTTCCTTTAGCCTCTCAATTCTTATCACCATGTGACACCTTTCTGCTTCTCTGTCTACTTTCCATTGTCAACCTCCTTAATAACCTAACTTCAATGAGGACAGAAAGCTGTGTCTACCAGCTATAGCCCCACTAATTAAAATAATATTTAACCTAGGAAATATCCAGTAAATATTTGTTGAATGAATCAGCAAGTAACTAACTTTGTAAGAATGAATAATCAATGAAAATTCATTTAAATAATTTTGATAGACTGGAAGTATGCATATTAAAATTATATGGCCACCATAAAGACCTATATGTAGGCATTTTAAAAAATAAATAGTTTTTTAAAGATTGAGTAAGCATATATTATTTGTAAACTTGGGTAATATAAAATTTAATAAACTGTAGAGTACATTTAGTGTAGGGTATAAGGGAAAGTTAATTGGTAATGTCTACATACAGACCAGGATTTTATCCTCTGGTGAGAAGAATAAAATCACACCTGAACATTTTTACTTTCTTTTCCTTGCCAGTCTAATTTGTTCTGAAATGAAATAACAATTTAATTGTCTTTCGGAAACTTAATTGTTCTCAGTTCCCCAGCAGCATCTAATCATTTTTGATAACTATCTGTACTGTTTCTCTTTTTGCAGCATTCCTAATATATCTCTACTTCATTAATATTTTACATGCAAGCATAATAAATATAGAGAAAAGTGTACAAAATAGATACATAGAGTTTAACAAGTTGTTGAAGACAACCAATGGTAAATCATTCAAGTATATTTTTTCCTCTGCCAAATCTTAGTTTTCCAGGCCATTGTTTATACTTTTTAGTGTATTATGTCCCCTCTTTTGTATTTCCTCCAAACTGGTCCCATCTAGGAGAATATTTTAGTGATTTGAATAGATAAGGTCCCCATAGACTCATGTTTGAATGCTTGACCATATGGAGTGGCACTATTATGAAGTGTAGCTTTGGAGTAGGTATTACCTTGTTGGAGGGAGTTTGTTACTGTGGGGGTGGGTTTTGAGGTCTCATGTGCTCAAGCTATGCACACTGTGGTACATAGTTCCCTTTTGCTACCTGCAGATCAAGATGTAGAACTCTCAGCTCCACCTCCAGTACCATCTCTGCATTGACACTGCCATGCTTCCCACCATGATGGTAATGGACTAAACCTCTGAAACTATAAGTAAGTCTCAATTAAATGTTTTTTATTTATAAGAGTTGTCTTGATCATGGTTTCTCTTCACAGTGATACAAACTAAGTAAGACAAAGGTTTATGATCTTCTAAATTCCATACATTTCTAAAACATGGAAGCAAGTAGATAATCCTCTAGTGAACAACATCTACAGTATCTTTATAGCATATAACAGCTTTCTGAATCCAGCATCATGATTATCATTTCAGATGTACTCAAGAGTCAATTACTCAAATTCAAACATACTCATAGCCTTACCACATAGCTTTTATAGCAGATGACAGACACGGACACAGAATGAATGTGTATCTCAATGTAATTTCTCAAAGTAAGCATCAGACTTTTAATACAGAAGAAAATAGGGAAATTAAGTGACACATCAGCCAAGGTATAATGAGGTTACCGGATGCTTAATGACTCTTACACAAAACAGAGGAATGCAAACACAAAGACTGACAGGAACTGGGCAATAAAACTGAGACAGTGAGTTCTATCTAAAGTCAGCTATGTTCTTAGAAACCAGTTGTGAGGTCTTTACACTCCTGAGGCAAGGCCTTTCATGCCCAAGCCATGGTTCTAACTAGAGAGTTCCCCATCTAGCTAACTTTCTCATGAATAATGGAATACTCTAGTTCCTTCATAACCCACAACCGATCGACTTCCTAAACCATTGTAAATTCCTGTATATGAGAGTGACTTGGCTTTTATTCTAACAGGTTGTGTTTGTGGGGACTTTCTACTAATAAGTAATGTAGTTGTTATACATAACTATAATAAAAATTCTAAACTTACTTTGCTAAGCTTGCCTTGAGATTTCTAACTTTATGTAGTAGATAGTAATGCCTGATTTCTTTCACTGTCTCCCTTACAATACTAGAGGTAATTCTGAATGTTACTGAATAGGTAACATTCTTACTGAATTCCAAGCCCAGGGTCCAGCTCAAGGACTACTTAGGGCATTGGTGAAGGCCAGGAGGCAAATTTCAATTTTGCTTAGGTATTTGGCAAGTCATTGCTTGGAGACACCTATAATAAAACAATACAGAAAGAA
Organism: Mus minutoides; assembly: GCA_902729485.2. Taxonomy (NCBI): domain Eukaryota; kingdom Metazoa; phylum Chordata; class Mammalia; order Rodentia; family Muridae; genus Mus; species Mus minutoides. Next base: position 1,915,249 of record LR749729.1, read on the forward strand.
AGCCAACAGTTCTATACTCTGACTAATGCAAGGACAAAATTGGAGCATTCTTTATACGGATGCCACGGTTCCAGAAGACTAAGTTTCTGTGAACATTTCGCCTTGGGACTGTGTCCAAGATTTTGGGCTTGTCACTACTGGACTGGGTGTGGCACATACTCACTGGTGAGCACACACACACACACACACACACACACACATACACAGACTCACAGACACACACACACACACACACACACACACAAACAAAGTTGTTATATAATAATACCTCTAACAATTGTTTTGTGATTCCCATTTTATTATCAGATCCACACCATCAGAAACAAAAACAAAAACCAAAACCAAAAACAAAAAAACCTTTCCATTTATGTCACATTAGATTTATGTGTCTTTCTCATCACTAATTCCTGTGCCTTAACAATTCTTCTCCCAAAGTAATTTAGAAAGCTTAACCTCTCAAATTTATTTATCATTTCTGCCTAAATAAAAGATGAAGTGAAAAAAAAAGTTATTAAACTAAGAATATAAAAGAGACGGGGGCAAGAGGGGGAAGCATGGTGGTTGAAACTGTGTCTCTTTGGTCTGGGGTTGTTTGGTTGTTGGTTTTGAGACAGAGTTCAACTACACATCCCACAGTAGTTTTGAACTTACCTTCCTCTCATCTCAGGCTCCCATGTTCTAGACTTATATGAATAAATTCCAAAATGCAGATTCTTCTGTCTTACCAGATCTCATTTTAAGTGAAAGAACCATCTAAGAACTCACTGATAATGAATTCTGTGATGCCTTTTATTAAACTAACACAGTTGGAGAAGCACTGAGTGTTAAACAGTGACTTAATAGATGAAAACTATTAAGGTTCAGGGTGCACATCAGAACACAGACTCTGGTGGCTGCATCTATTATATCTGTTAGATATCATGATAAAATTACTACACAAGCCAGTGACTTAAAATGATGATCAATACCCTCCCCCTCACCATGCTATTAAGAGGGCTGTTATTTATTTGTTTATTTGTTTGTTTGTTTGTTTCCTACTACTGAGTATCATGGAGTCATTTCAGTCTCAACTTATCCAGGTGGCTTCGGTGGCTTTGGATTGACTCCCCATGTCAATGTGAAGAAAATGATAGCTTTCTTGGCACCACCACTGTGAGCTGTCTTTCATTTTAAATACTAATGGCAAGTACTTGTCCTTAGCACCAAGTCAGAAAATCCCAGGTGTCCCTTAAGCTGACATTCTACATTCTACATCTTTCACATCATATTGGCAAAAATGGGTGAGAGTGTAGTCAAGTCACGTTATAGCAAGGAGAAATAAATCCAAGGGACTAGTTGTAGATTCATATTGACAAGACCATGACAGAGAAAAAGTGGAGAATTTGGACCAAATAATGGTATTACTTGGGAGCAAGATGGAAAATAGAGACCAGAATTCACCTTTAGTTCAGTTCGACTAATATATTACAATTTGCTAAGATGAAAATGTACAAGAAAAAAAAAGGGACATGGTGATCTCACCTACCATGTGAGCATTAAAGCCTTGGCACTATAAAGAGAACCTGTAACTCTGCAAAGAGTGGAGCTCATCTCCATTAGCACTGAGTTCCCAGGGAAGTTAGATCTTGCTGAAAGCTCCTGTTATGCCCTGGCCTCAGTGGTCAGGGTAGACCTATGCCTTAGGCTAGAGAATGATGATAGAATTTTCAATAAACAATTTTACTGCACAGAACGGTTTGCTTACTTCAAAGTATATGGGTTCCCAGAACTAAACTCTTTAAGAAAACCTGACAATTCTAATAATTTAAAACCCCACCATTTTGTCCTTCTCTAGTCTGTTTTTCCTTCACTTCTGACAAAAATCCTCTTGGCTCCTTGCTGCATACACAATGACTCATTGTTGTGTTCTCAGCATAGGTACATCTGGCTGAGCCAATATTCAAGAGTGAAAAGAAATGAGAACCAGGTTCAGACATTCTCCTCTGATTACATTATGACTCAGGACACCCACCAGTAGTTTTATTCATTACTGGATATTAAAATCAAAGGCCTTTAATATGCAGCAACAGAGTTGTCCAAATTGAACCCCATCTGGCGCACCCTGGTAGAAGTTTTCTTAGCAGGATGCATAGGTAATTTTAATAAACTTATTATTTTTTCAGTCTTCCTCCAAAGGATTTAATGAAACTTTGACATTTTCCTGGTGCTTCACAGACCAGTACTCTATCTTTCTCCCATTGCAGATGTTTTTAAGAATAAGTTGAACTGATCATGGTGGATACAGTCAATAATTTCAAAAGGTAACCTGCTGCTTTAATGCATCCCAGAGTATCTGGCAAGGACATAGGCCCTTTCCTTCCTTTCTCTTATCCATAAACAGGTTGAAGATAGCTCCTTTAGCTTTACTATTTATCTTGTCAAAAATCTGATGAAGACATTAGTACCTGTGTTCTGAGGACATTGTGTTCTCATTTATTTTTGCTTCCCTTATTCTAAATACTAGGGAAGTAAATTTCAGGAACAAACAAACAAACAAACAAACAAAACACAGGGTGAGTAGAATCCGTGGTCCTTTGGATGTGCAAAGAAACAAGAGATTATGACAAGAAATTGATTCTAGAAAAAAAATCTGGCAGATTTGAGTTATTAAGATTGTTAATATTATTGAGATTTAAACCTTTGCAAGCTTTGTTGTTATTATTAAAATAGTTTTAATACAGCTGCTATTTCATAAAATAGTCATGAGAATTAATATAGGACATACTCCATATTCATAGTAAACAGAGTGCAAATGAAAATTCATTGCCAGTCATATAGGGAAATGGCTCATTGGATCTCCAGAAATCTCTTAAACAGAGTGCGTACTTACTGCAGCACCTGCCCCTAGCTAATCACTATTACAATTATTGTACATCGGTGAGCTCATTTAATATTAACATAAACACTCTGTATCTACCCTCACATAACACTCCCACTAAGGCTATGGAGACAAGGAAACTATGACATAAGAGGTCACATGACTGAGCTGGCATCACATAAGTAGCCAGCTCTCAGGGGCAGAATTCTAACTTAGAAGGTAAATAATGGATGTTTTTTTTCAACAGCCCTGTGATGTGGTTTCTGGAAAGAAATTAACTTGAGGAAGAATGAATGCTATAATTATAATCTTTCTTCAAAGCTTACATAGCTCTGTGTATACCTATAGACCAACTTGAATATCTATAAATGTCTCCTTTTCTTATTGTAGAACAGGAGATCATGAGGAGCAGAGACAAAGTGTATTGTTTTCATTATGTTAAGTGAAACGTTTAGGACATTACAGGTGGGTGTTACCATCTGCATTCTCTGTCTTTCATTTCTCTTCAGGGCTTCTGATAAATATTCTAAGGTCTTGGAACCCGAGGATATAAGTGACCAGCAATTTGAAACATTGGATCCCTTCTTAAAGATCATTATCCTTTCCAAAGCAGCAAAGCACATATAAAGAAACTGTGGCATTCAATTCTGGAGACTTCTGAAACGATGACATCTGCAGCTGCCAGCCTCCTGCCTGGAACAGAGGTTGGCACTGCCAATAGGGCCTCCTAACACAGCCAATGAGTAGCCAGGACCAAGGATTAGATAATTTTATAGATTGATGAGAACCCTCCAGAAGAAAACCCATATAGGTCTGAAGAAAGAAAGCCTGGATCAGGATGATGCCTTACTTTTCAGATATTTTGAAATCTTTTTATATATTTTATATATAAACAAGATCTCCTTATAGACAAATGAGAATACTCCAGGAGGTAGCATAAGGTATAAAACATAATAGATAAAGGATTTGATGTTAAAACAAGTGTAGCACCATTTACTATCTTAATCATGCTACAGAAAGCAAAATATAAACTCAATTTAGTTTTATAAAAATAATAGTGTTCTAGAGGTGAATGAGAAGTTAGGATTAGTGCATATTAAACCAAATAAAGAATATTGGCAATTAAGAATATTGGCAAGATCCAGCATTTTGCTGCATACAATAAACACACTTCAATAACAAAGACAGATACTACCTCAGAATAGAAGGGTGGATAAAGGTCTTGCAAGCAAATGGTGCCAGGAAGCAAGCTGGAGTTGCCATCCTAATATCCAATAAAATAGATTTTCAACCAAAAGTTATGAAGCATGATGAGGAGGTCACTTCATATTCACCAAGGGGAAAATCCACCAAGAGAAAGTAAACTATTTGAACAGGTCCATATCACACAAGGAAATAGAAGAAGTTATTAAAATCCTTCCAACCTCCACTCCAAAGAAAAGATCAGGACCTGATGGATTTAGTGCAGAATTCTACCAGACCTTCAACGAAGACCTGAAACTAATATTACTCAAAATATTCCATAACAAAGAGAAGGAACACTACCTAACTCATTCTATGAAGCCACAATTATTCTGAAAACTAAACCACACCAGGACCCAACCAAAGAAGAGGACTTCAGACCAAACTCACTTATGAATATTGATGCAAAAATTCTCAAACTGAATCCAAGAACACATCAAAATGATCATTTACCATGATCAAGTAGGCTTTATCCAAGGGATGCTAGGTTGGTTCAATATACAAAAATCCATTAACATAATCCACTATGTAAAAAAACTCAAAGAAAAAAAATCACATGATCATCTCCTTAGATGTAGAAAAAGCATTTGACAAGATACTACACCCCTTCATGTTAAAAGGATTGAAGAGATTAGGAATTCAAGGCCCATAGCCTAACATAATAAAAACAATTTACTGCAAACAAACAGCCAATATAAAATTAAATACAGACATATTTGAAGCAATCCCACTAATCAGGGACAAGACAAGGATGCCCACTCTCCCCATATCTATTCAATATAGTATTTGAAGTGCTAGCTAGAACAATTAGACAACAAAAAGACATCAAGGGGATACAAATTGGCAAAGAAGAAATAAAGGTATCACTATTGGCAGATCATATGATAGTATACATACGGAACCCCCAAAATTCAACCAGATGACTTTTCCAGCTGATAAACAACTTCAGCAAAGCGGCCGGATATAAAATTAACTCAAATAAATCAGTAGCTTTCTTTTATGCAAATGATAAACAGGCTCAGAAAGAAATTAGGGAAAAAACTCCCTTCACAATAGCCAGAAATAATATAAAATATCTTGAGGTAATTCTAACCAAACAAGTGAAAGACTTGTATGACAATAACTTCAAGTTACTCAAGAAAGAAATTGAAGAAGACCTTAGAAAGTGGAGAGATCTTCCATGCTCATAAATTGGCAGAATTAATATAGTAAAAATGGCCATCCTACCAAAGGCATGCTCCAGGTTCAAAACAGTCCCCATCAAAATCCTAACACAATTCTTCAAAGACATGGAAAGAGCAATTCTCAAATTTATCTGGAAAGGCAAAATACCCAGAATAGTAAAAACAATTCTAAACAATAAAAGAATGGCTAGGGAAATCACCATCCCTGACCTCAAGCTTTACTACAGAACAATAGTGATAAAAACTGCATGGTACTAGTACAGAGACAGACGCGTTTGTTGATCAATGGAATAGAACTGAAGACCCAGAAATAAAACCACACACTTATGGACACTTTGCCAAATATTTGAAAAAGATGCCAAAAGTATACAATGGAAAAAAGAAAACATCTTCAACAAATGGTGCTTGTCTAACTGGTTGTCTGTATGTAAAAAAAAAAAATGAAAATAGACCCATATTTGTCACCTTGTACAATGCTCAAGTCCAAGCGGATTAAGGACCTCAACATAAAACCAGATATACTGAATCTAATAGAAGAGAAAGTGAAAAAGAGCCCTGAACTCATTGGCACAGGGGTAAATTTCCTAAACAGAACTCCAATGGCTCATGCTCTAAGATAAATAATTGATAAATTGGACCTCATGAAACTGGAAAGCTTCTGTAATACAAAGGACATAGTAAGACAAATCAGCAACCTGCAGATTGAGAAAAAAAAATCTTCACTAACTCCACATCTAATAGAAGGCTAATGTCCAAAATATATAAAGAACCCAAGAAGCTAACCACCAGAAAAACAAGCAACCCAATAAAATAATGGGGTCTAGAACTAAATGGAGAACTCAACAAAGGAATCTCAAATGGCTGAGAAGCACCTAAAGAAATATTCAAAGTCCTTAGTGATCAGAGAAATGTAAATCAAAACTACCCTGAGAGTCCACGTTATACCAATCAAAATGGCTAGGATCAAAACATCAGGTGAAAACACATGTTGGCGAGGATTTGGAGAAATAGGACATTTCTCCATTGCTGGTGGCATTGCAAACTGGTACAACCACTCTGAAAATCAATCTGGAGATTCCTCAGAAAATTGGAAATAGATCTACCTGAAGACCCAGCAATACCGCTCTTGGGAATATACCCAAAAGATGTCCCACCATGCCACCTGGTTATGTGTTCCACTATGTTCATAGTGGCCTTATTTGTGATATCCAGAAACTGGAAACAACCCAGATGTCTCACTACAGAAGAATGGATACAGAAAATATGGTTCATTTGCACAATGGAATACTACTCAGCTATTAAGAACGAGGACATCTTGAATTTTGCAGGGAAATGAATGGAACTAGAAAATATCCTGAGTGAGGTAACTCAGACCCAAAAGGATGTGCTTGGTATGTACTCATTAATAAGTGGATATTAGCCCAAAATTAAAAAGTACAGAATACCCAAGATACAAATCCACAGTACTCAAATGGTCAACAAGCTGAAGGAAACAAGTGAGGATGCCTGAGTCCCACTTTGGAGGGAGAAAAAAGCAATCACAAGTGAGATAGGGAGGGAGGGACCTGGGAGGGCAAGTGGATGGGGGTAGGGAGGGAGAAGGGAACCTACTCTGTTATTGGGTGAGAGAAAAGGACTGAAGCCCCGAGGGCCAGCAGAAAGAATGGAATCAGGCAAGCTAGGGAGGTAGGAGGTTGGGGGGACTCTCCAGAATGCACCAGAGACCTGGGAGGTGAAAGACTCTCAGGACTCAACGGGAGGAACATTAGATGAAATGCTTGACAGTAGGGAGAGGGAAGTTATAGAGCCCACCTCTAGCAGGAAGACAGGGCATCAAACAAGGGATGGGGTTGCCATCCCACAGTCAAAACTCTGACCCATAATTGTTCTTGTCTGAAAGAATTACTGGAATAGAGATGAAGAGGAGCCTGAGGAAAAGAAGGTCCAGCGATAAGCCTTATGTAGGATCCAGCTCAAGGGGAGGTCCCAAGACCTGACACTATTACTGAGGCTATGAAGCACTCACAAAAAGAAATCTATCATGACTGCCCTCTGGAAGACCCAAGAAACAGCTGAAAGATTCAGATGCAGATATTTGTACACAACCGATAGCAAGAAGCTGCTGACCCCTGTGGTTGAATTAGGGAAAGGTTGAAAGAAGCTGAGGAGGAGGGTGACCCTGTAGGAGGACCAGCAGTCTCAGTTAATCTGGACCCCCGAGATCTCTCAAACACTTGACCACCAAAAAGGCAGCATACACCAACTGATATGAGGCCCCCAACACATATATTGCAGACGACTGACAGGTCTATGTTTAATCAGAGATGATACACCTAACCTTCAAGAGACTGGAGGCCTCAAGGAGTTTAGAGGTCAGGTGGGGTGGGGGTTGGGGGTTCAGGAGGAGGTATGGGATGCGGAACAGTTAGAGGGTGGACAGGGGTGGTTGGGTGAATGGGAATAAAATATGGAGTGTAAAAATAAATAAATAAATAAATAAATAAATAAATAAATAAATAAATGAATAAATAAAAGTATTTTTTAAGAAGAAAATATATTTTATAAAAAGGGACACACTGCTCTTTCAATGCAACTGACTTTGGCACCCAGAAACCATGTAAGGTGGCTTACAAGCACCTGCAACTCCCACTCCAAGAGGTTGCAATGCTTTTGATCTCCATTTGAAACTGTATTCACATGTACAATCTCACACATATGCATACACACACAATTAAAACTAAAATGCATAATAAAAATGAGTTGTTAAAAATAATTAACTATTTTCTAGTCCTAGATTTATACTGTAACACAAAACTTTTGTGAAGTGGAAGATATTTTTGGTCACTTAAGGTCACCTCAGGCATAGTAGAGCGCCATGCTTACTATTAAGAAAATGGGGGTTTCAGATCCAAGTTCCAGTTCTTTCTAGGCATACCACATTATGGAAATAATTTGGCTCTCTCTTTAACTATAACAGATGGTTCTTTGCAGAAGTAAGGTAGATCAGACATCTCAAGCACTGGAGCACTGAGCTAACTACTGAGTGGTCACTCAGTTAATATATGTAGTTATGTTATGTGACATTTACATACTGGTCATTCACTAAAACTCAAATGAGATGAGACTCTTACAGGCTTGGTTTTGTTTGCTAATGAATAATTGACAGGTCTGGGCACATAGTAGCAATACACACACACACACACACACACACACACACACAAACAAACTGTGGAATGAATGTGTTTGGAACAATTTGGGAAAGTCTGCATGTTATAACTTATTTTTAGGGAGGATTGCATATTACTCTCTATTAGCAAGAGGGAGGAAAATATTCCATGTAATCATGGTAGCATCACTTTAGAGCTGATTACAGACCCACATTAAATGCGCAGGACTTACAGGTTTTTTTTTCCTCTTTCTTCCTTTCTTTCCTTTTCTTTCTGGCTCCCCTTTGCATTTATTATTAATTTGAGTTTATAAATTGTCACCTCATATGCTGCTGTTGTTGTTTCTTCTTTAGTTTAGTTCTTTTCCTCTAGGTATGAAGTAAGTTGAATAGGTGTGCCAATACATGAAAATTTAGATTAGTGAGCCTATGGGAAAGAAAAATAGATATAGATATAGGTCAATTCATTGTTCTTTCTGCTATGACTTTTTAGTCACAGGTATGCTAGATGACGGCTCAAACATGATGCAGATATCTCAACCACACAAAAATCATATTACGATAAATGAATCATATACAGACCCTAAAACATTTAGAAGATACATTTAAATCTCAGCCTAAAAGTTTTTGAATACAAACAATACTACAATACTACATCTGTATTTGAGGGTGAAAGAAGGAATGGAAGGAAAGGAGAAGGGGAGGGGGAAGAAAGAAGAGAATGTTTGTGTGTGTGTGTGTGTGTGTGTGTGTGTGAGAGAGAGAGAGAGAGAGAGAGAGAGAGAGATGGAATTTTCACTGAAAATCTATATTATCTTTCTATCATATGTTATCAAAAGTTTACAAGGAAAATACACATGTATATCTCATCTAGGAGTCATATATTTAGCTCCCATGGCATGACCCTGAATCTAAGCCTGGTCTATTAGCAAAAGTGGACTCAGTTTCAAGTTAATCATGGTATCCCTACTCTATAAAGATCTCTGAAGTCAGGCATCAGAGGCCTATAATACCCTCCATCTTACACAGTACTCAAGAATCAGAGAGATGGAAGACACCATAGGCATAGTCTTCACTTCAATCTATTTGCATGAAACTGATTTGTGTGCACTTGGCCATTGAAGAGAAACCAAATCTGAATTAAGAGGATTCTAGAAGCAAAACAACCTCACAGAAGGTGCTATAGGCTAAGCAGCAGAGAAGTTATGAACAAGGTAAAGTTTAAATTAGGACTTCATAGAGGAATGGGACACATAAAATTAAAGAAAAATAAAAAGGATACACAAAACAGCAGCAAAAATTCTATAAAGAATCAAGTCCATGAAGGAATGGCCAGCCAATAACCGGCCCAACTTGAAACTCATCCCATGGGCAAACACAAATCCCTGACACTGTTAATGGAAGCATGCTGTTGTCCTCTGAGAGGTTCTCCCTAGCAGCTGACTCAGACACCCACAGCCAAACAATAGACGGATCTTGGACATTCTTAAGGGAGAATAGGAGGAAGGATTGTAGCCCTAAAGGGAATAGGAACCTGACAGGAAGACCAACAGAGTCAACTAACCTGGAACCTTGGGGCTCTCAGAATCTGAACCACCAACCAAAGAACATACACAGGCTGGATCTAGGCCTCTTTACACATATGTAGCAGATGAGCAGCTTGGTCTTCATTTGTGCCCTGAACTGGAATGGTAGCTATACCAAAAGCTGTTTCCTGTATGTGTGATATGTTCTTCTATCTGGATTGCCTGTCTGGCCTCAGTGGGAGAGGAGCTCCTAGCTTAGCAGAGACTTGAAGTCAGGGTATACTCTGGGGGGTCTCCATCCACTCAGAGAAGGGGATGGTGGCATGGGGGGGGGATTGTGGGAAGGAGTGACAGGGAGAGGACCATGAGAGGGATTTAAATTAGAAGAAGAGGAGGAGGAGGAGGAGTAGGAGTGGTTCAAAAGTAGGTGTCGAAAACAAGACAGAGGAAAATTTCAAGTGGAATTGAACAAGATGAAGAGGGTGGGGGGGGTTCCTACATTATTAGATAAGTACTGAAAGGATTAATCATTCAATCAATGGGAATTGATAGCCTTTTTAGGCAAATGATTGTACTTGTACCTGCTGAATAAGTGAAACTCTTCTAGAAAAGCTTTGAAACTGTTACAAAAATATATTTGAATAGTATGCATTCTAAATGACCCCTTCAGCAAGGGTTAGGAGTAAGGTGTTTGTTTGTTTGTTTTTGTTTTGTTTTATTTTTAATTAGATGTAAAACTCCTTCCTCTAAACAAATGAGAATAAAAATAAAAATAAAAATAACGAGGTCTCCTGGAAGCAGTTTCTCCTCCACTTCTGTCTCAAATCCACTTGAAACTTACTTACAGCACTTAATCATACAAAATATAGCCATGATTTAGAACTGTCTCCACAGACTGACACTTAATTCTGTTTACTCTCAGAGTTCATTATCTGTATTTTGAGATCAGAATCAATTTCTAGAATTAGATTTCTCCTTTAATGTTCTCTCTATTTTTTAATGAGTTTGAAGTGCTCAGCCCTAAATCTGACTCTGATCTGCCCAGGTCTCTTACCCAAGGCAGAGGATCCCAACATCTGATTTTTCCACTGGGGTTCCTCAGGTAGCATGAACCATATAACTTGTCAAGATTGGATAAACCACTCACTGTGTTGATCTTTCTGCTAGCTTCCAAACTTATGTTGCTCTTATTAAAATGTCAGTTGCCTGACCTTTGGAGGCATAGGGGAGCCTCAGAGGATATTCCAGGCAATCAAAAACAAGCAGTTAAAATCAGATAGTGGAGAGAAACAGATTTTCCAGGTGAACTGTGCTTTATGTTAACATGGTTCCATATTAAAACAAGACTCTCTGTTCCTGGAGGTTTATTGGAACAAATTGAGAGTGCAGGATAGGTTAATACAATCATTCCTTTCTGAAGTCTCCGAAAGAAGTGTTTCAGGAAGGAGCTCTTTTCCTTAATATAATTTGTTTCCTTTTGTTTATTTGTTTGTTTGTTTTTGTTTGTTTTTGTGGTTTATTTTTTTTGGCATGTGAGCTTGGGAAAGTGTCATATAATCTGCTATGGAGAGCTAATTTCATATTATCTGGACAGTATTATTCTAGTAACATTTTGATGAATAAAAAAAATTTACATGCTACAAACTTGAACTAATTAAAGTGAACACTGTTGTGGCTGGGCGAACAGCAAATGCAATTTTAACTACAATTAGCAACATTTATATTCCAGGGTAAAAATGAATATGGCCAAGGAAATGAGCCTTATCAGGTCTCTCCACTTGCCTCACAAATCTATGAGTTAATAATCACAGACATTTTTATGAAACAATCTCATTCTTAGCACAAGTCTCTGCTTTCTGCATTCTGCCTACCTTTATAGAGACTTTCCTCAGAGTGAGAGAAGTTGAAAGAGGCTCTCCATAGTGCTTTTGGGACAATTAGCTGGGAAGCACCAGGGGACAATAGGGGTCCAACGTATTCTGCCCTGAAGAATTCTGGCAATTGATAGAAAAGCAACTGTGCAGGGAATCTAAAGCAGTCTAATTACAGAGAATCTAAAACTAGAGGAATTATCAGAGAAGACTCTGAATTGGAAAAACAGGCTTTGTGACAGTCGCTACCTTTTAAGAATTCTCTATTAGATTACGGTAACATAATCAGAATTTTCTATATCCAGTATGACACCATTTAAAAAAAAAAACCATGGAAACAGAACAATGTGAAAGTTACTTGCCTATCAGCAGAGTGGTACTTTGAAGCAAAAAGTATATCTCTGAAAATTCCTTTTTCTAAGATGGAGTGATGAACTTGCATTTGAAGTTTGAAAGTCTTTTAGCAATCAAAGAATCTAGTTGAAGAGAAACTTTCTATATTATTTATTAATCAGAATGAATTATACATTCAATATTATCTTCAGATTCCCTCTAAATTAGTTTGACCTATTTGGGCAGTCTTTCAGAATCTCAGCGATAAATGAGCATTTGGGACTGAAAACACAAGGACTTCCCTCTGAAGATTTTGCAGGTCTGGCATGTCAGAGGTAGACCAGATAGCATTCTTGATTTAAAATCAGAAGCTTAAACATGAAGGCCAATGAAACAATCACCTGACAATATCCAATGAGTCCTATTTTCAGTAAGAATATTAGTAGTAAGTAAACCAATGAAAGGAATTAAAGAGGCTTTGATGGAACCTTTGAAAAGAAAATATGTCTTTTGTGAGAATATATGGATAATTTCTCAAAACACTTTTTACTAATTATTTTTCTTACATTCAAAGTATTTGGTGAGTTATGAAAAGTCACACACCATTGCACAACCTTAGCAGATTAAAAATTTCTAGGCTGAAGTGCATACAGTGATTTGCTTAAGACCATATATTCATTGGTGATTGGGATTAGAATCCTGACACGCAGTCTGTAATAATCAACAGGCACATGGCTCTCATCCATTGTTCAACACAACTTTATTCATGTTTCCACATCTAAAGAGGAAGTGTTCAATGGTATTAAGGTGGCATTCACCAACATAGGTGTGTGTGCACATGCCTCTGTGTGTGTGCTTGTGTGTGTGCGTGTGTGCGTGTGTGTGTGTGTGTGTATGTAATTCAATGTCCTTTGCCCAGAATCACTTAATAATCAAGCCTAAAAGACAGGAGTTGTTTGCTTATTTGTTTCTTTTCTGTAAAAATTGTCCCATGGGTCACAAAGTTTATTTTTGCCACTTATAGTTTAGGGACCTGGTGCTAGGTGTCTTGAACCTCATCTTCATTAGGAGATACATGGCTAACTTATAATTTCCACATCCTCTTTGCAAAAGTCTCTGAGGAAAGGATTTACTGATGAACACTTCAGTCTACAGGCCAACTGTAACAGTCCTAATAAGCAGAGATTCTTAACCAAAAACCAACAGATGGGCATATTACAAAACCACTAAAATTCAATATTCACTTTTCAAGTTTGTGTATAACAGTTGTATCGATTTTTTGAGAAAATATCTATAAAATCATCAAATGTTCAGAAAAATCTGTCTTTCAAAAGTATTTAGCCAGAAACAACTTTCTGTCTCATTAGTTTGAGTGTTTAGCAGAAAACTGTTTAAATCAGTGGATTCATAGCAAGTGGGATAATCGTACAAATGCTGTTAGCAAGTTGAATTTTTTAATAGAGATATTATAATTTATTTGTGAAGAATAATAAAAGAATAACAGAAGAATTATATCAGAAAGATTAAGTTGCTATCAGATAGGTACATGAAAATTTCTAAAACAGTGTAGAAATGTAACTAAATTATCATAAATTGTTAATAACATTTTTTCTCCCTATTATTCAAAATGGGAAATTCAATCAAATATTTGTGATGAAGAAATTGCCTATAGGGATTGTCCAAAAGAGCAGTATACTTGCAATAAGCAGATTTAAAGAGAAGTATAAGAAACAAATAGAAGATGATAGATATGAAATATAGAAGTAGGAAAAATGATGGTTTTTCTCTATAAATAGTAACTAATTTGTCTACAATCTATATTAGGGAACATTTTCTATGAAAGAACAGTCTTAAAATAATTGTGTTGATAAGTGTACCCAGTGCTCCATTCCCTTTTATGAACCAAATAAAAGGGAATACATATCTCCTAATTACATCTTTAAAATCACCCCATTCCTGATAAGAAGGTGGCCTTTGGAATTCTGTGGGAAGAGAGTACACTGAACTGTCTAAGAGATTGCAGAATTTCTTCAAAGGTTCAACCAAGAGTAGTGTGTTCCCAACAATACTGTCTCTGACCTAATCGCTGAGTGGGGATAGACACTTCAGGAAGAATTGTTTTTGTCAGTCACTGCCTAACATACTGCACACACATTTCCAGCTCCATCCCTAGATCCACAGATTTTTTTCAGATAAGGTGATCCTGAGGTACACTGAAATTTTAGAAGCATTGAATTAATCAATTGCATTTCTTCAACAGTTATGTGAACTGTCTCTATTACCACCATTTTTAAAGGTAAGAAATAGAGGCGTCTATAGAGACAAATAACCCAGCAGTCAGAGGTAAGTTCCAAGCTCAGCAAGCTGGAACTTTAGTTTTCATCAACACAGTGGTTTTGTTTGTTTGTTTGTTTTGTCTTGTTTTGTTTTTGTCAATGGTAACCCTGTTAGCAATCCAAACCCTTGGAATTAACAGTTGAAAGGAACTTTCTTGGGTAGGATGATTAAATTAAATCGATTTTGAGCTCTCATAAAGCTCCTAAAAATTTAGGAGAAGACACTCTCAAGACAATGGCCATCCAAAGGTTTTCTATTGTTGTCCTAGAAACTCTTGAACAAAGAAGTCCTGAGGGATGGGAGGTTATACTATGGCCAAATTTAGACACATCTAAGGCATAGCTAGCATTAGATTTATCTGACAAACGGGGAGAAAACTTACAATTTTTCTAGAACTTAGGAAAACAAAAACAAGTCACTTAGTCCTCCTTTTCCTTTGGACTGAGCTTCCTCAGAAAAACACAAACAAACCAAAACAATGTTATACTGATCTGGGAAGCTTTAATATGTCAAACTTTTGACCTTTGATATGTCAAAATTTGTTATAAGTTATCGTGTACTGTGGTTATTATTATAGCAATAATAATTATAGTTAAGTCAGAGACCTAAAAATCATAGACTACTTCTTCCTTCTACACACTTTAATTGTCAGATTATATACCCAAGAAAACTTTAGCCCTTAACTCAGTTATGTGAGTCCTGATCGCAGGGAACACAATTGCCTCAGCCCATAAATGATTTTTCTTACCCTTGACTGTTTGTACTGCCGTTTGGCTTCCTACACTGAGGTTCCCTGAAAAATGAGCAGTAGCATTAATGCTGCCTTCACTACCACTGGCCTGATCAATACAAAGTATGTTAACCTGGCTAATTAATTGCTAGAATCACCTAACTAACTTGTGGAAACACTTAGCTATGCAAAGCAGATATAGATACTCTATAAGTGTGCTGCTGTTTGAAAAGTGGGGTGTTTCAGTACTGTTCCCAACAGGAATTTCTTCTCTAAGTAAAAGCAATACCCCTTCCTGTGTGAATGTAGATACATGCTCTTACTCTATCATTCAAGACAGTTGACATTTACTCTTGTAAAAGAGCAACTGTACATATCCCATATGAGTAAATTACCTGAATAATTCAGGGTAGAGGCTTGCTGTAGTAACCCCCTTTTCAGTTTCCAACAGAATTGGAGAGTCATGTGAGCTTCCCTGGTTTAACAGTGTGTAATTTAATAATGGCTGGGATTTTTATGATTTTTACACTAAAACATTTTTATTACTTCTTTGAGAATTTCTTGCAATGTGATTTGGTCAGATTTACCTCCTCCCTTCCCCTGAACTCATCTCAGACTTGCCTCTATCACTCTATCTCCTCAACTTCCTGTCTTCTCATTTTATAACCCAGAAAAACATGTGCTGCCCATATACTCCTGGGTGTGGGTCCACCAACAAAATTCCAAATTTTAACACTGCTATTTTATATATTATTTTAATGAAATAAGCTTTCGTGTATACCAGATTGGACTTTAACTCTCTTTGTACCTGACAATAACTTTGGAGTTCTATTGTAATTTTTGAGATTGTTATATACGTAGATTATCTCTCCTCTTCTCTTTCCTCCCTATAAAACCTGTTTCTCATTCCTTTGTTCTATCTCAAATACATGACTTCTTTTTCTTAATTGCTTTTCTCTCTCTCTCTCTCTCTCTCTCTCTCTCTCTCTCTCTCTCTCTCTCTGTGTGTGTGTGTGTGTGTGTGTGTGAGAGTGTGTTTGATTTCTAAATATATAAACACAAACCGCTCAGTCTGTCTAACGGTACTTGTTTGTATGTATTCAGGGCTATTTAGCATTAAATAATTGGTGTGCTCTTCCCTGGGGAAGACCAATTGCCCCAGCTCCCCTCATCCTTACTTGCCCATATTTCTCTCCCTCCTCTGTGTTAGCCTGTCTGTTGGTATAGTCCTGTTCTGGTCATATTTACAAAGCTATGGTGATAAGATTTCATGGGTGTGACTTCCGACATTTCTAGCAAGACAATCTCCCAACAAACTCCCTGTTCCTCTGGCTCCTACAATCTTCCTGCTCCTGCTTCCACTGTGATTACTCAGACTAAAATTTGGGAATTGTATTGCAGATGTATTTATTGATTGGGACTGCTCTGCACAAGTCTAAATGTCAATCCTGAACCTCGGATACTCCTGCATCCATTTCTTCAGAGTTATAACTACAGGCTTAGGCACTGTGCCAGGTTTTCTGTGGGTGCTAAGGATGTGACCCACTGAATCATGGATAGTAGTACACACTCTACCATCTAAGTTACATTCATAGCCTCCCCAAAGCACTTTAAATTCAATGTTTGATAGTTAATTTGAATTTGGATTTTTTTTTGTAGGCTCAGACAATAGGCCAAGCATCTCTCATTTCAATATTATTTGTTTTTATTTGATGGTTCTGAAGCAGAAACCAGCTCCTTGTGTGATAAATCTAGACAAATGGTGCTCCACAGCATATGTACTCTTTCTATTTTTATATCAAAGTAGTAAAGGAGCAGGCAAGTGACAAAGTAACTGTTACTTTTTTACTCCTGAGGAGGAAGATAAATTAAAATGTAATGTTAAATCACGGAAAAGATGCATGGAATCTTTCAAATCTGCTCTGCATGCTGACAGTGATGCTATTAACTCTCTGTGGTGAAAGAGTAAAGTTTGAATAATTGTACCTCCCCCTTTCCTCCACAAATTAAAACCAAATACCCCACTGGTTCTTATTCAAATTAAAAATTATGAGTCCCTGAGCAGACGCAAGGGAGGAGGCAGAAGAAAATATTGCAAGCAAGTAAGTTGTACTACCACGTTGCTGCTGAAGTTTTCATTTAGACCACTGAATGTGCCCTGGCTTTAGCTGAGATTTATCTGGTGCTTAATTTAAATTTTTTTTGATTGCCTGTTAGGTGCAAAGCACTGAAGAAGCCATCAAATTTTATGTTTATTTCCTCAAGGACTTTACCATGAGAGAAATGTGAGGTGAGTTACATTTTTCATGATTTGATAAAATACCTATCTAAAACAACTTTATTGTAGAAGGGTTTACTTTGGCTCAAGGTTTAAGGGCACCCAGTCAATTATATCAGAGAAGTCAGGGCAGCCAGGACTAGCTTGATCTGGGACTAGGAGCTTGCTGAGAGCTTCCTCAAGCTCTATGGATCAGGAAACAGAGAGACTTGTCTGCAACTGAAACCAGCTAGAATCTCCTGTGCTCCTCGGTTTGCCAGCTAAGCTCCTTATCTAGAAGGTTCTGTAACCTCTCAAAGCCCACTGTCATCATCTCAGGGCCAAGCGCTCAAATGAAGACATCCCTGGGGACAGCTTATCCAAATAGATGAACAGGTGGGGATGCTATTTTGTCATTAGCAAAAGCAGAAGTCAGATATGGTGATAAAGATATCAGGATGGACTTGGGGCTTAGATGTTGGCATCAGCTGCATGGTCTTTCTGAGAGAAAACTTTCTTTATACCTTCTAGTCTGACTTAGCGTTACTTGAAACCACCAATACAAATGTTCACTGGTTTGAATGGGACATCAAGCATTCCAGGCCTCTGAGCCCTTGGAAAAAAAAAATGTTTCCTCTGTGGCAGAGGCGTTGGAACTTGAGAAAGCTATGTGAAAATGCAGATCAAGTGTTTCCATTCTGTGGAAGGGTTTTCTTCTTAGCTGGTTTGCAAAGTTCAGGAAGAAAGCCATGCCAACTCAACCCTTGTGATTTCTGAGTGATGATATATTCCAAAGACAAAGCTAAGGGGAAAATGGTTCCTTCTGTTGTGCACAATGTCACATTATCCAGAACTTTTCTCCAGGAGGGAGCTCCAAGCTTCTCATCACCCATGGTGAATTCAGGAAGCAACTAGGAGCTAACATTCATACTGGGATTTAGAACAAACCTAAAGATTCTGAAGGCCAGCTTGTAGATGTTGGTCACCTATTTTCATTTCTCATTTTCACCCTGGGGTTTTGAACAAAGTAATCCTAAGGACAGGTTGATATTCTATTCAGCCAGTTAACCTCTGAAGAATTCAGGTAGGCAGGGAGGCATCATAGTATATTTTCCTTAACAGGAAGCAATCTTTTCATCCCCAGAGTTGAAAATGAGCTGCAAACTATGACAGACCCAAAACAAACATTGTGTTGACTTTTCCTGCTTGGGTGAAAAATGTCAAAGAACATTTAGTTTTGTGGATAATGAAAATGTGGTGTATATATATATATGATGGGATTTTATTCAAGTGTTACAAAAAATAAAGTTATGAATTTTTGAAAGAGAAGAAAAAACTAGAAAATATTATATTTAGTGAGATGACTCCGTCAGAAACATAAAGATCTCATGCCTGCTCTCCTGTGCATATGCTAACTTTTAATGTTGCGTGCATGTGAATGAAAGTGTGAAACTAAACAGAGGACCATTAGGGTAAGAGCCAGAGGTGCTGAAAGCAAGAGTGGGGTGGAAATGAGGCTTGGGCAGTGGAGGCACAGGTCCTAAGAGGCCTGTAGGTAGAAAGGAGGCTACTGGAGCAGGAGGACCAAAGAAAAGCAGGGAGAGTAAAGACCAGGCATGGGGAAGAAGGGAAAAAAAACCAACCAAACAAACAAGTTTTGTTTGAATAATACTATACGGAACCTTAATTCTTCATAAACAGATGGAAAATAATTTACCAAAAAGGAGGGAGAAAGAGAGAACTGTGAGTCCCCAGAATATTTCTAGATTCTAATGGCTGAGTGGAGACTCTTCTAGTCTTTATCTGATTTCCAAGTCTCTTTGCTTCTGCCTTGCAGTATTTTTTAAGAACACTAAATGGGTCCAGAGAATGGTACTGGCTATTTGAACTGTGAGCTGGCTATTTGAACCTATCCAATGCTTGGTGTCTGAGTAGAAATTAGAATTGGTGCTTTTTTTGAGAGAGGTTAGCTGGTTGGGAAAACTTTTATTTTTCCTTTTAAAGTCCTTCAGTATTTTGCAAGTGCAAATCCATGACTAATGTAGCTGTTTTTCTTTAATTCAATCACTTCTGCCTGAGTAACAATGACAGATACCTCAGATGTTCCTGAAAAGTTTCAGGTATCATTGAATATATGTCTTCATCTTCCAGGTCTGTGGAAGCCTTCAGTATCAACAGTATTTAGGCATTGTAAATATAATGCCATGGTTTTAAATGACATATATGATTCTTATTTTCTGTACAATAAAAAAAAACAAGTAACGGAAAGATATGAAAAAAGGACTAAAGTTATTGCATATCCAAATTCTACTCAGAGATAAGCACTTATATTTAATTATATTTTCCCAAATTTTGGTATATACTTACAGACTGCATCTTTACATATTATTTTGATTAGTTTTTTTCAGTGAGTTTTTCTACTTCAGCAAGAAGTGCACATTTTTTTATATCTTTTCACTATGGGTTGTTGTTTATATACTCTTATATCACACCCACACTGAGTTCTTGTACTCATCTGGTGAAGGTTCTTGGTGAGCACTGCATGGTTGATGATATTCCCACCATAAGCAATAGTCTCAAATTTATTTCCTCTTGTCCACTTCCCTTCTTTCTCCTTCCTTCCCCTCCTTCCCTTTCTCTCTTCCCCTTCCTCCCTCCATTCTCGCTTATTTTATATTTTATAGGAAGATGGATTCTCAGTGTCCTTGGAAAAGATCCCATTTAGGGTTTTTCAGCCATTACAGTGTCACAGACCCTCTGGCAGCAGCAGGTTTCTGCAGGGCGGTACCTTCCAATGAGTGTCTAATGTCCCCCTCCTCAGTGTGTGTCTGCCTGTGTGCTGGTAAGAAGTTCTGCGCAGTTGTATCCAGCAGTTCTTAGGTCCTCCATAATTATGGACAGATGCAAGTAAAAGTTCGGTGACAGATGACAAGGAGTTTGCCCTATACTATTGTCTTCTGTCACAACACATCAAGATTTTATTAAACTCCTGTCAGTACAAGCCCCATATAATGCTCTCCACCTGTCTACCACCTCTGCTTCAAAGCTTTGCCCATGACCTTGCTTTCTGGCCACATCTGCACCTCTTTTAGGTCAGAACCTCTGTGACTCTACAAAGCCCTGTTTCTTGTTTTGTTCTTTTACCCAGTCTTCTGAATGCTTATTTCCTTCTTCTTGGGATCTTTTGCTTATCACTCTTAAGGTTTAAAACTCACAAGAATATAACATCAACCTGATTAAATTTTTAATCTGTTGCAAAGCCACATTTTTTCTGCTTTATCATTTCATGATATTGCTGTGATCCCTTTCTCCCTGTTTGCAGTTCTACTCTTTGCAGCATCCTTAGCACTTAGTACTAAGTACTTAGCACTTGGTGGAAGTCATTTGGCAGATATATGTGCTTTTGAAAAACACACAGTGTTGTTATATGGATGGAGCATCACAGCCATTGTAGAATAAATTTTGTTATTGATTCTTTTTTAAAATGACATTAAGCATTGAGATCTGTTCACATCATAGCTATGTGCAAATCAAATTAATCATGTCAGCTTGCTCAAGTAGACCCCACAGATGGCAAATATCAGATTTTAGTCATTTCTTTTTAAAGAAGGATCTTCTATGTTACACTGACTGTCGCAAATAACGCTGTATTAAATATTATATACTTATAAGCACAAAAGAAAATGAAATGAGTACACATATGTATATGTTTTATAGATAGGAATAGGTATGATCTGATTTCTTTTTTTTTTTTTTTAATTTCTAGGATCTTTATCTTACTTTTTTTTTTCCAACTTTTATTAGATATTTTCTTCATTTACATTTCAAGTGTTATCCAGAAAGTTCCCTATATCCTCCCCCATCCCGGCCCTGCTACCCTACCCACCCGCTCCCACCCCCTGGCCCCGGCGTTCCCCTGTATTGGGGCATATAAAGTCTGCATAACCAAGGGGCCTCTCTTCCCACTGATGGCCAACTAGGCCATCCTCT
>LR751004.1:0-82661 GCA_902729485.2 Mus minutoides
TCAGCTATTAGTTGGAACACAGGACTCCCAAGGTAGGAGCTAGAGAAAGTACCCAAGGAGTGGAAGGGGTCTTCAACCCTCTAGGTGGAAGAATAACATGAACTAACTAGTTCCCCCTGCGCTCATGTCTCTAGCTGCATATATGGAAGAAGATGGCCTAGTTGGCCATCATTGGGAGGAGAGGCCCCTTGGTCATACAAACTCTATATGCCCCAGAACAGGAGAATGCCAGGGCCATTACGTGGGAGGGGGTGGGTAGGGGAGCAGGGCGGGGACGCGGGAGGGTAAGGGAAAATTTCTGGATAACATGTGAAATGTAAATGAAAAAATATCTAATAAAGAGGAAAAAAAATTAAAAAAAATAAATGGTGCTGGTCTAACTAGCTGTCTGTATGTAGAAAAATGAAAATAGACCCATATTTGTCACCTTTCACAAAAATCAAGTCTAAATGGATCAAGGACCTCAGCATAAAACCAGGTACATTGAATATAATAGAAGAGAAATTGGGAAAGAACCTTGAAATCATTTGCACAGGGGGAAATTTCCTAAACAGAATTCCAATGGCTTATGCTCTAAGATCAAGAGTTGTTATGATTTCACCTTACACCAGTCAGAATGGCTAAGATCAAAAATTCAGATGATAGCAGATGTTGGGAAGATGTGGAGAAAGAGGAATAATCCTCCATTGCTAATGGGATTGCATACTGGTACAATGACTCTGGAAATCAGTTTGTCTGCTTCTCATAAAATTGGACATAGTATTACTTGAGAACCCAGCAATACTACTCCTGGACATATATTCAGACGATTACCCAACATGTAATAAGGACACATGCTCCACTATGTTCATAGCAGCCTTATTTATAATAACCAGAAGGTGGAAAGAACCCAGATATCCCTCAAAAGTGGAATGCATACAGAAAATGTGGTATTAAAAACAATGAATTCATGAAATTCTTAGACAAATGGATGGATCTGGAGGACATCATCCTGAGTTAGGTAAACAAATCACAAAAGAACACACATGATATGCTCTCACTGATAAGTGGATATTAGCCCAGAGACTTAGAATACCTAAGATACAATTTGCAAAACACATGAAACTCAAGAAGAAAACAAAACACAAAGTGTGGATACTTCACGCTTTCTTAGAAGGAGGAACAAAATATCCATGGAAGGAGTTACAGAGACAAAGTTCGGAGCTGAGACAGAAGGAAGGACCATCCAGAGACTGCCCCACCCGGGAATCTATCCCATATATAACCACCAAACTGGGACACTATTGCATATGCCAGGAAGATTTTGCTACCAGGACCCTGATATAGCTCTTTCTTGTGAGGCTATGCAGTGCCTGGCAAATACAGAAGTGGATGCTCACAGTCAGCTATTGGATGTAACCCAGGGTTCCCAAAGAAGGAGCTAAAGAAAGTACCCAAGGAGCTAAAGGGGTCTGCAACCTTATAGGAGGAACAACAATATGAACTAACCAGTACCCCAGAGAGCTATGTCTCTAGTTGCAGAGCATGGCCTAGTTGGCCATTGATGGGAGGAGACTCCCTTGGTCTTGTGAAGATCATATGCCCAGTACAGGGGAATTCCAGACTAGGAATTGGGAGTGGGTAGGTTGGGGAGCAGGGCAGGAGGAGGATTTAGGGGGCTTTGGGAGAAGTATTTGAAATGTAAGTGAAGAAAATATCTAATAAAAAATTTAAAAATATATAGTTCATTTACACGATGGAATACTGCTCAGCTATTAAGAATGAGGACAACCTGAGTTTTGCAGGCAAATGGATGGAACTGGAAAATATCATCCTGAGTGAAGTAACTCATATCCAAAAGGAAGTGCATAGTCTATACTCACTAATAAGTGGATATTCCTTCCCCCCCCCACACACATACACACAAAGTAGAAATACCCAAGATACTATCCACAGAACTCAAAAAGGTCAACAAGCTGAAGGACCCAAGTGAGGACTCCTCAGTCCCACTTGGGAGGAAGAAGAAAGCAATCACAAGTGGGAAAGGAGGGAGGAACCTTGGAGGGAAAATGGATAGGGGGAGGAAGAGGGGAACCATATCTCTTATTGTGTGTAGGAAAATGAATGTTTAATTAGGTACTAGTCCTAATGGAAACATGTAAACATTTCTGCTTTAACACTTTATTTGATATGGATTTGAATTAGTGTCTTAAACTTGCTATGAATATTTGGAATGTAAGGATGCTTAGAAAACCATATGATCTATGCTCCTGAGAAAGTAGAATAACTAAGAATGACAAGAAGGATGAAGCTTTTTTACTATTAGAGGGATGTGACTTTCCTTACTTTCAAAAATAAAAAGGTAGAAGCTTTTTTTCCCTGTGCGATAAAGGTTGGAGCTTCTTTTTCATCCACAATTAATTAGTTTTCTCTGCATTGGCACTTGCTCATTGGAAATTGCTCATGGGAGCTTTTGCTCCATCCACCATTACGTATGTATGCATATGTAAGTATAGGTGTGTATATGTAAGCATACATGAACACTTGTGGAACTGATTAGACAGGTGGTAGGGCCCAAGAAAAACGTGTTTGTGTGTATATGTGTGTGTGACTATGTATGTATGTATGTATGTATGTATGTATGTATGTATGTATGTATGTAAAATGAATAGAGCCTCTTTTCTTTTTCATTCAGAGGGAATGTAATTTTTAGGTGAGCATAACTTTCTTTTCTTGGCTCACAATGAGGTAACTAACTCCCAGCTTCTCCCCAGATCATCTAAGGGCTCCCAAGTAAGAGATTACAGAGCCCAAATAAGCTAATTACTGTACCAATTTCTTTATTAACTCCACACTGCTAAACAGCAGGTGTTAACTACCAGAAGCCAGTGGTTTCTGGCCTTAGAATATCAAAATGTTATAGACAGAAGAATTGCCAAAGATAAATAAACTTTGGCCTCTCTACTGACTTCATAACTCATCACTGTCTTCCTCAAATAACTGGTGCTAGGCAGGCTCCCAACAGTAATCAATTTTGGCAAAGTTCTATGAGCTGCTGAGAACACGGTATATTCTTTTGTATTTAAGTGAAATGTTCTAGAAATATCAATTAGGTACATATGATCTGTGATGTGACTTAGCTCCAGCGTTTTTCTACTTAGTTTTTCTCTAGTTGAACTATCTAATAGTGAGAGTGGAGTATTGAACTCACCCACTATCTCTGTGTGAGGGTCATATATGTTTTTTTTTTCTTTTAGTGTTTTAAGAACTTGGGTGATCTTGTGTTTGAAGCATAAATTTTTAGAATTGCCATATCATCTTAGTGGATTTTTTATGAAAATTTAGTGTCCTTCCTTATCTCTTCTTACTAGTTTTGGTCTAAATTCTCTTTTGTCATATAGTAAAACCACTACACTGGTTTGCTTGTTTCTCCCCCACCCCACCACCACCCTTTTACTCTGAGCAATGCCTATGTTGAAGTTCAGGCATGTTTCTTGGAAGAAGAAAAAGGATGGATCTTGTTTTTGATGGCATTCTGTTAGTTTGTGTCTTTTATTGAGTAATTGAGAACATTGATGTTAATAAATATCATTGATCTGTGTCTGTTGATTCCTTTTATTTTGGTATGATATCAGTTTTTATCTTCTTTTGATTTATTGGTCGGAGGTTTTTTATCTCTTTGTTAAAGGCATCATGTTAAACCTAGGATTTGTTCCTAGTGCTGCCTGTAGAGACGGATTTATAGAAACATACTGATGTTTCATTTTATTGTGCAATATTTGCTTTATCCATCTACTGTGATTGAAGGTTTCTCTGGGATATTGGTCTGGGCTGGCTGGTATCTGGGATATCTTAGAGTTTGTAGCATATTTGTCCAGGCCCTTTTGGCTTTTAGATTCTCCCTTCAGAAGTCAAGTTTATTCTTATAGATATGCTTTTGGTATTTTACCTTTAGCTTTTTAATATTTTTCCTTTGTTATATGCATTTAGTACTTTGATTATTATGTGTGGAGTGGTTCTTCTCTTCTGGTCCAGTCTATTTGGTGTTTTGTATGCCCCTTGTACCTTGAAAATCACCTTCTATTTTAGGTTAGGATAAATTTCTTCCATGATGCTGCTGAATATATTTTCTGTGAATTTGACCTTTTTTTTTTCTCACTTCTCTATTCTTACTATTTGTAGACTTGGTGTTTGCATAGTGTTTCAGATATTTGAAGTATTTTGTGTTTTATCTTTTGTTTGTTTGATTTATTTTTTTAGATTAACATTTTCTTTGATTGAGTTATCTATCCATCTTTCTATTTTGTCTTCAATATCTGAGATTTTCTTTTTTTCCACATTTTTTATTAGATATTTTCTTCATTTACATTTCAAGTGCTATCACATAAGTCCCCTATACCCTCCCTCTGCCCTGCTCCCCTGCCCACCCACTCCCACTACTTGGCCCTGGCATTCCCCCTGTACTGGGGCATATAAACATTGCTAGACCAAGGGCCTTTCTTCCCAATAATGACCAACTAGGCCATCTTCTAATACATATGCAGCTAGAGACATGAGCTCTGGGGGTTCTGATTAGTTCATATTGTTGTTCCATCTATAGGGTTGCAGACCCCTACAGCTCTTGGGTACTCTCTCTAGCTCCTCCATTGGGGAACCTGTGTTCTGCCCTATAGATGACTGTGAGCATCCACTTCTGTATTTGTCAGGGACTGTCAGAGCCTCACAGGAGACAGCTATATCAGGGTCCTTTCAGCAACATCCTGCTGGCATATGCAGTAGTGTCTGCATTTGGTGGCTGATTATGTGATGGACCACCTGGGTGGGGCATTCTCTGGATGGTCCATCCTTTCATTTTAGCTCCAAACTTTGTCTCTGTACGTCCTTCCATGTATATTTTATTCCCTATTGCAGGGAGGAATGAAGTATCCACACATTGGTCTTTCTTGATTTTCTTGTGCTTTGGAAATTGTATCTTGGGTATTCTAGGTTTCTGGGCTAATATCCACTTATCAGTTAATGCATATCAAGTGACTTCTTTTGTGATTGGGTTACCTCACTCAGGATGATATACTCCAGATACATCCATTTGCTCAAGAATTTCATAAATTCATTGTTTTTAATAGCTGAGTAGTACTCCATTGTGCAAATGTACTATATTTTCTTATCCATTCCTCTGTTGAGGGACATCTGGGTTCATTCCAGCTTCTGGCTATTATAAATAAGGCTGCTATGAACATAGTGGAGCATGTGTCCTTGTTACCAGTTGGAACATCTTCTGGGTATATGCTCAGTAGAGGTATTGCTGGTTCTTTCGGTAGTACTATGTCTAGTTTTCTGAGAAACCGCCAGACTGATTTCCAGAGTGGTTGTACCAGCTTGCAATCCCACCAGCAATGAAGGAGTGTTCCTCTTTCTCCACATCCTTGCCAGCATCTGCTGTCACCTGAATTTTTGATCTTAGCCATTCTTACTCGTGTGTGGTGGAATCTCAGGGTTGTTTTGATTTGCATTTCCCTGATGATTAAGGATTTTGAACATTTTTTCAAGTGCTTCTGAGCCCTTTGGCATTCTTCAGTTGAGAATTGTTTAGCTCTGTACCCCTTTTTAAAATGGGGTTACTTGAATTTCTGGAGTTCAGCTTCTTGAGCTCTTTGTAAATATTGGATATTAGCCTCCTATCAGATTTAGAATTGGTAAAAATTCTTTCCCAATCTGTTGGTGGCTTTTTTTTTTCTTATTGACAGTATCTTTTGCTCTACAGAAGCTTTGCAATTTTATAAGGTCCCATTTGTAGTTTTGTGATCTTACATCATAGGCCATTGGTGATCTGTTTAGGAATTTTACCCCTGTGCCCATATCTTCAAGAGTTTCCCCCACTTTCTCCCCTATCAATTTCAGCATCTCTGGTTTTATGTGGAGGTCTTTGATCCACTTAGACTTGAGCTTTGTACAAGGAGATAGGAATGGATCAATTCCCATTCTTCTACATGTTAACCGCCAGTTGTGCCAGCACCATTTGGGAAAATGCTGTCTTTTTTCCACTGGAGAGTTTTAGCTCTCTTGTCAAAGATAAGGTGACCAAAGGTGTGTGGGTTCATTTCTGAATCTTCAGTTGTATTCCATTGGTCTACCTGTCTGTTTTTGTACCTGTACCATGCAGTTTTTATCACAATTGCTCTGTAGTACAGCTTCAGGTCAGGCATGGTGATTCCACCAGAGGTTCTTTTATTGTTGAGGATAGTTTTTACTATACTAGGTTTTTTATTATTCCAGATGAATTTGCAAATTGCCCTTTTTATCTCAGTGAAGAATTGAGTTGGAATTTTGATGAGGATTGAATTGAATCTGTAGATTGCTTTCGGCGGGATAGCCATTTTGACTATATTAATCCTGCCAATCCATGAGCATGGGAGATCTTTCCATCTTCAATTTCTTTCTTCAGAGACTTGAAGTTCTTATTATACAAATCTTTCACTTCTTTAGTTAAAGTCACACCAAGGTATTTTATATTATTTGTGACTATTGTCAAGGGTGTTGTTTCTCTAATTTCTTTCTCATCCTGTTTATCTTTTGTGTAGAAAAAGGCCACTGATTTGTTTGAGTTAATTTTATATCCTGCTATTGCGCTGAAGCTGTTTATCAGGTTTAGGAGTTCTCTGGTGGAATCTTTAGGGTCACTTATATATACTATCATATCATCTGAAAATAGTGATATTTTGACTTCTTCCTTTCCAATTTGTATTCCCTTGATCTCCTTTCGTTGTCAAATTGCTGTGGCTAGGACTTCAAGTACTATATTGAATAGGTAGGGAGAAAGTAGGCAGCCTTGTCTAGTCCCTGATTTTAGTGGGATTGCTTCCAGCTTCTCTCCATTTACTTTGATGTTGGCTGCTGGTTTTCTGTATATTGCTTTTATTATGTTTAAGTATGGGCCTTGAATTCCTGATCTTTCCATGATTTTTATCATGAAGGGGTGTTGGATTTTGTCAAATGCTTTCTCAGCATCTAACGAGATGATCATGTGATTTTTGTCTTTGAGTTTGTTTATATGGTGGATTATTTTGATGGATTTCCATATATTAAACCATCCCTGCATCCCTGGGATTAAGCATACTTGGTCATGATGGATGATCGTTTTGATGTGTTCTTGGATTTGGTTTGTGAGGATTTTATTGAGTATTTTTGCATCAATATTCATAAGTGATATTGGTCTGAAGTTCTCTTTCTTTGTTGGATCTTTGTGTGGTTTAGGTATCAGAGTAATAATGGCTTCATTGAATGAATTGGGTAGAGAACCTTCTTTTCCACTTCTGTACCCTGTTAGTGAGACTTATCTCTGAACCTTTTATTTGACTTCCTAAAACTTTTATTTATAGTTTTAACTCATTTTGGGTTTCGTTTAGTGATCTGTTTCTACTTTCATGTTTTTAACTATTTTCCTAATTTCTTGTACTGTTTGTTTTTATTTTCATAGACTTTACTGAGAGATTTATTTACTTATTTATATCTTCTTTAAGGAACTTGAGTATATTCTTAATAGCTATTTTTAAATTCATGTCTTTATTACAGGTAAATTGCACTTCCCAGGAACTACTACAGTAGATTTCTTGAGTTCTTTTGGATAAATATTGTCTTGGGTTTTAATGATTGCACGTTTGTACTGAAATAGAATTCAGGTTTGTAATGATTTGGTTTCTATGTGCTGACATCTGTACTTGTCTTTATTGTATGGGTGTTTCATGCTTTGGTTGACATTTTCCCTCTGTATCTTAGGAGAATGTGGTGGCTATTAATTGCTTGATAGAGAATTGATCTGGGATATTGATTTGCATGGCAATGAGGAGCTGCTAGGATTCTAAGCATTGGGTGCTGACAAGAAGGAATAAGGATAGGCAAGAAGTGAGGTGGAGAGGTGATGGTCCACAGGAAGGAGGAATTATGGGTCTGCAAGGAGGTTTGTAGAAGTCCCCAGGGAGTGGTAGCAGAGAAGAAGAACAAGTCCTGCAAGTGGTCTGCTATAGACCTGGGGATGAGATTAGAGAATTTACAATAGAGGACAGAAAGAAGAATAAAGATCATTTTCTTGTTCCATAGAGAATTTAGGATTACTAAATATGTTTTGGGAAATGCTCAAACCACAACCTTTAAGTCTAATTTCTCAGACATTCTACTGACAATTTTCAGAGGTCCCCTCTTCTCTGCTTCAAAAGGGGTTGAATCTCAGAACCTGTTGTAAGCAAAGTGAGTCCTAATTATCAGCTGACGTCCTAAAAGGAGTGTCAAAATGTGGAATATGCCCTATTCGAAGTTTTCAACCTTATTCACCAGAGGAAATTTAATAAGCTTCTTTGCCTTAAGAATGGAATCCCCAATATTTAATGGAATTTTTTTATAATTAGAAATTGCTTCCTAATAAGTAGGTGTTCATTTTTCTCTATAATGGCAAAAAGAAAGACAGAAGCTTTTATGAACTGAAGTTTGTTCTCACGCATTGAGAATTATTTATTTTTATTGGTTGAGTGTTCAGGAAATAAAATTGGCAAACTATTGAAATAGAGGAAATTTGGATATGAGAAAAAGCATAATGGCCATGAAGATCAGACCATATGCATGGAGAATCAAAGGGGAACTGAAACACATTCAGCTACAGACACCAAAGAACAGACATACACTGCCTCTGTTCTGTTTCTTTTTTATGAAAGTTTAGAAAGGTGAGATTAATTTATAGTTACCAAAAACTGCCAATTGGAAAGAGGTCATGTCACAAAGTGACAAAGGGAATAATTTACTGTGGTGGACTCATCTTACATATTTTCAATTACTTGACATTATATTATTTTCTATCAGTGTCTTTTACAATGTCAATAAGTAAAATAGGTTAATTAACTTGATAAATATAGCAAGTTTCTGTTGAATAAACATTCAAAACAAAAAATATGAGAAGATAATATATCTGTATGTATAAAATTTAAGATTCTGATTGAAAAAGACTCTCATCCTCCACATAGGAAGATATGCTGGAATAAAAGACAATATAAGCATCTACAGAGGACAATGTTAACATGACTTAAGCACTCAGAGACTGAAATGGCTCAGATCACAACCAATGCAATTGAGAATTGCTGTCACTTAATCACTGATGTTTTAACAGCACATTGTTTATGTCTAAGCCTTGTCTCACTGCTTTGTATAAAATCTATGAAGCATATGTTTGAAAGCATCCTTCACCTGCTGGTTCCTTAGGGTGTAAATGAAAGGGTTTAGCAAGGGAGCCACAGAGGTGTTGAGCACAGCTACACCTTTATTTAAAGTCACTCTCTCTTTCGCTGATGTTTTAACATACATGAAGATACAACTCCCATAAGTAATGGAGACAACAACCATGTGTGAGGAGCAGGTGGAAAATGCCTTTCTCCGTTGCTGAGCTGAAGGGAACTTTAGGATGGTTTTGATGATGAGTGTGTAGGAGAGGATAACTAAGATCAAGGTGATGATAAGTGTCATTATAGCTAAGACAAAAGTCATCAATTCTATTAACTGTGTGTCTGTACAAGACAGCTGGAGAACAGGAGAAGGGTCACAAAGAAAATGATCCATTGCTCCAGAAGTACAGAAATCCAGTTTGAGCCCCAAGAGCAAAGGGGGGAAGATGACTAAGAACCCAGTTACCCAGGAGCTGAGGACCAGAAGATGGCACACTTTGCTATTCATGATGATGGGGTAGTGCAGTGGTCTGCAGATGGCTACATAGCGGTCATAGGACATGGCAGCCAGGAGGTAGAACTCTGTGGACCCTAGTAGGAATACAAAAAATAATTGAGCTGCACAAGCATTGTAGGAAATTGTTCTGTCTCCTGAGAGAATGCTTATCAGGAACCTGGGAATGCACACTGTGGTGAATGCAATTTCTATGAAGGAGAAATTCCGGAGGAAGAAATACATAGGAGTCTTGAGATGGGGATCTAACAGGGTGAGAAGGATGATCATTAAGTTCCCCATCATGCTCAAAATGTAATTGAAAAACAGAAACAAGAAAATCAGTATTTGTAGCTGAGGGTCATCTGTTAGTCCAAGCAAAATGAACTCTAACTCTCCTGACTGGTTTTTCATTTCTTGTTTGTTCCTGCAAACCTGTAGAAAATATAAAAATTATATCACATCTAGGACAAATTATTTTTCCTTTTCTGCCATAAAATTTTACATTCATAGCAATGTGCAATTATTTTAGACATCAGTATACATGTCCTCCTATGAACATGTCCTTTAACACAATTGTATTCAAGAACTCAGATTC
This sequence comes from Mus minutoides, assembly GCA_902729485.2. NCBI lineage: Eukaryota > Metazoa > Chordata > Mammalia > Rodentia > Muridae > Mus > Mus minutoides. Next base: position 10,274 of record LR751004.1, read on the forward strand.
AACTAATATACAGAACTGAGCCAACCCTACTGTTCTGTTAATAGAAGTATGTTTTTCATTTGAAATATAGTTTCAGTTTCATGAGTTTTCATCTGTGGTTATCTTTCAAATATATTTTAAACTGCATATTCAATATAACATTGCTTAATTATATTAATATTTCATTATTTAGCCCTTGAGATAGAAAATGATCTTACCAAATTGTGTTATTCACAATGGCCCTAATAACTACCAGTTCTTTCCTATTGGAAAACATTGTACATGTAATAGAAAAAGAAAATTTTCACACATAATCATAATGGAGGAAATTCCGTAATAGGTTTATGTAAGCAGCCAGCACAGTAAAGAACATAGTGTAACCAGGTATTTAAAAAATAATTGGAAAAACTAGAAGCACTCCAAATCCTAGGGTGTGTCACTAGTAACATTTTCTGTGAGAAACACTGGAAGTGCTGTATAGTTTCTTATTGCTGACTTCTAATTCAAACCATGACTGAATGAGGAGAAAAGATGGGTCGAGAAAAATAATAGTCGTGTCTAACATGTGATACAGTTAGAATTGTGATGTTTCAGAAACACATGCCCAACCACTTCATTTCTAAAAGTTGTATATGTTGTAAATATATCATCTGCATATCATGGTAATTAAAGATTTCTTTTAAACTTTGCAATACGGATTTAAGCCTGTGAATATAACCAGTATTTATTATCCTTTGTGTGCCTAACTGGCAAATGCATAAAAACCAGATAATGCACATTATTTTCATACAATGTGTTAGAGTTAAAATGGATAGGCAGTGCAAAAGGACTTGATATGTTAAAAACATGAGCAAGCAAGGAGCACAAAGTTAGATGTATGGGGAAGAAGAATTGATCTGAGAGGAGGTGGGAACATGCCTGGAACACAAAGTTAGATGCATGAGGAAGGAGAATTGATCTGAGAGGAGGTGGGAATGGGCCTGTTGTAGTCCATGTCAATTCACCTTGTCAAATTCTCAAAGAACTAATTAAAAATACCTCAACTAAAAATAAAAATATATTAATTTCTGGCTAATTTTAGAGAGCATAAAATGAACTCCAACCACATAGCTACAAGAAGTCCATTTGGCTTTTATATCACACATATATAACATTAAACCTAGAAAAATTTCACCTAACTTGAAGTTTGGCTACTTCATTTAAAGAGTAACATATTGAAACACCAGACACTTGTTTTCTATTTCTTGGTTACGAGTATAGAAGCCAAGCCTTGCACATGCTAAGCAATTCCTGTGCTATGGAGCCTCATTTATAGCACATAATTTCTTTTGTGTCTAATGATCATGAATTTCATACAGTTCTGAGGAAACAATTTCTATTTGGTATCTTTTGAAGACTTCTAACCTCTCTCTCTGATGACTCATCCTTGAGTTATCACTTCTTTCAGAATATATTTTATTATGAACAATTTTAATAATAACATAGATGTCTAGAAATACTTGATCACATTGTAGTGATCTAAAATACATGTGGGGTTTAGTGACATGGTAACAAAAAAAGGAGTGGAAATATAGAAATATAAAGTGACTTTGTGATATGCTTTGTGATATGTTATGGGAAAGCAAATTTAAAGTAAAGGGAAATAAACATCAAGGAAGGCCAACAATAAATAGTATGTTTTTCTAAGTGAGAAGAATTGACACAAGTAATATTTAAAATATCAAAACTATGAGTATAAATAAGCAAATTTAAATCAATATAGTGAAACATAAAATACAACATACTTGCAATATGAACTCATATGCCTTTGCTCATTTCTTATGTTGCAAATAAAAACATTAATATAATTTAAGTCAGCATGATTTATATTAGTGGTTCTTAACCTTCCTAATGCTGTAATACTTTAATATAGTTCCTCATGTTGTGTTGACCTCCAACCATAAAAGTATTTTTGATGAGACTTCATAACTGTAATTGTGCTACTGTTATGAATTGTAATGCAAATATCTGATATCTTCGATGATCTTAGGCAACCTTGGGAAAGGATTGTGAGTCAAATGATCCACAGCTAGAGAGCCTCTGACTTAAAGGAAAAGATTAAGATATGACTTTCAAACTCACAGTTGATGTTGAGACTACTGCTGAAATAAAACTTGAATATACAAACACTTTTAACAAAATAATATTATTGAACTATCAGGTCACTTTGAAATTAATAGAAATAATTGTTTTTTTCTGAGAACTATATATGTAAAAATACACATTTTTATTCCCCATACATTGCATGGGGCAAGTAGCTTTAAATATTACAGAATACATTCAGAATAGTATTAAAATATTAAAAGATATATTGAGACAGGTGATGAAATGAACAAGATTGTCTTCATATCTCTGAAATTTCAGTTGCATCAAGACTTTAGACAGGGTTGGAAAAAATCTTACTAAAAGCCAAGTTACACATTTCTTCTAATAAGATTTAGAAAACCATCAAAATAAAATCTCTTCCTGGGTTACATTAACTTTTAAAAAAACATTCAGAGTTGAAATTTAATGAATGCTATGTAAGATCATGTCTATTAACAAGAAACATTTCAACTATTTTAACTTCTTTTTTAAAAATTTTAATAGATATTTCTTTATTTACATTTCAAATGCTATCCCTAAAGTCCCCTATACCCTTCCCCCCCTGCTCCCCTACCCACCCACTTCCACTTCTTGGCCCTGGTATTCCCAGGGCATACAAAGTTTATAAGACCAAGGGGCCTCTCTTCCCAATGAACTTCTAATGCAAATAATTTTGTTTAGAAACAAAGCAAATAAAATACAAAGTGGCAAAAAAAAGAAAGAAAAATAGCAAATTCAGGAAGTCTTCCCAATGACAGGAGATTTTAGTGGATCATATCTGATACAAATAAAAGAAACTGATGGGGCAGGTGTATCTCTGATATCTTTGCCTGCTTTTGACACTCTTTTCTTTTTTATTGGGTTGTTGTATCCAGCCTCTATATGTGAGCTTTTGACTTGTCTAATTGTATCTTATTTTGTTGTGTTTAGTTGTTGTCTCTTGGAGTCTAGATCTTTTCCTGAAGGGAAATTTGATGGTGAGTACATCTAAAGAAGAGAGTAGGTAAGAGGGAGCTGGGAGGGGTGAGAGGAGAATATGCAGTTGGGATGTATTATATGAGAGAACAAATGTACTATACCTTAAAAAGTTGTTACAGCATACCATTAAAAAGGAAATTGAAATATTAGTTTATAATCTAGACAGAAATATCTGAGCAAATCAAAGGACAGTAATAGTTCAAAAATATTTTTGTCTGTATTTCCCTTCATTTGTCATTTCTGATAAGTCATAAAACTATGCTATGAAAAATTCTGTTGATAGGTATATGTGAGAGGGCTGTGAAATATTACAAATGTTCCTGTTTACAGAAGGCTTCCCAATGACAACATGGGTACAAATACACCATCATGAAAGATAATTCCATTGCACAAAAACACTGACCTACACTGCCTAAACAATGACATTTACCATGGATTTTTATGGTTTAAAAAGTCTCTACAGAATAAAATGATACAAGTTAATAAATGCGATTATTTTCAGTTTGTTCAATGAAATGTTAGAGTATTAAAATTTCAAGGTTTCTTTCCTTCTTACACCGTGATTATATTGACTACTAATGTTGCACAATTATCTACAAATCAAATATAAATGATAAAAAACAGTAAACCTTTTAGTGTTTAGCAGCCTTCCAGTAGGTTCTCTGCCCAGACTTGAGCAGCCTTTCTGTACTTCAAAACAGGTCATCATCCCTCTGCATAGAAAGCACAGATGATCTGCCCGTCTGCACATGCACCTCATTCTACCACAAAATACATGCTGAATAAATATTCTCTTAGAAATATATTTGACTAATTTATCTCACATTTATAGGAAAACCTACCACATCACTCTAAATTTCACAGTTTCCTGCAGTTCAAGTGTTATAAACGCTGGTGAATGTGACAGTGTTATGTGAAAATCACCAATCTCATGAGACTATGGAGGATTTTTTTTTTTTTTTTGTCTAGTATCTTCAGGAAATTCTCATAAGAACAAGAATTCTCAGGGTAACTGAGAATCATAAACATATTTCCTAAGGGATTGTTAAATTCTGTGAAGTTCTTTTTATAAAAGTAAACCTTAACCAAGCATGTACATGCACACATGTTCAGACACATATTAATAGCTATTAATTTTTCAACATTGCTTTCAGAGTATTGATAAAAGATTGCTATAAAATATGAATATTATTATATATCCACACTTGAAATTATGGTTATAAAATTCTGTGTTTACTTCAAGTGATTATGAAAAGTAAAAAGATAAGGTGAAAAAAGAGTGAAGTGTCTTGTCATTCATCAATTTTTAATTAACTAACTTATTTATTTATTTATTTTACAACCCAATATCAGACTCTCTCTTCCCAGTACCCTCTCACACAGTTCATCCTCCATCACTCCATCTCCTTTTCCTTTGAGAAGGGTGAACCTCCCCAGGATCATCCCTCCCCCCTTCACTCTAGCACATCAAGTCACTTCTGTATTAGGCATATACTCTCCCACTGAGAGCAGACAAGGTGGCCTAGCAAGGGGGAACAGGATTCAGACAGGTAACAGATTCAGGGACAGCCCTCATTCAGTTGTTGGGGGACCTGAAGGAAGAAGACCAAGCTACACTTCTGCTACCTATGTGCAGAGGTCCTGGGTCCAGACCATGCTTACTTTTTGGTGGTTTAGTCTCTGGGAGCCCACCAAGGGTCCAGGTTAGTTGACTCTGTTGGTCATTCTAGGGAGTCCCTTTTTCTTTGGGTCCCTCAATCCTTTTCCTAACTCTTCCACAAGTCTTCCCTAGTTGCATCTAATGTTTGGCTGTGGGTCTCTATTTGTTTCCACTGGCTGCTAGGTGGACCCTCTCAGAGAATTCTTAAGCTGTGCTCTGTTCTGCAAGCATAACAGAATATCATTAATAGTGTCAGAGATTGGCTCTTGCCTGCTATGCCCACTCTAATGAAGTCTGTTTGACAGGCTAAAAAGCTTGGAAGCACTCACGAGGCAAAGAGTTTCAAAGAAACTATGCTTCCTGGAACCTTGGCATTCCCATAGCCCATATACTTAAACCCTGCCCCCCCCCCCCCCCCCCCCCCCCCCCCCCCCCCCCCGTTAGTCTGGTGTATGGATCCACATGCTCTCTTTCAGTATTGTTTTATTATAAGTGCCTTTAAGGATTGATTTTTTGACATACTTAAGCCTCCACCAGTGTTCCTAGAAAACCCTTGAAGCCAATGGTGAGCTTGGAATTCAGTAAGAATGCGATCTATTCAGTAACATTCAAATTCACTTCTAGTAGAGACAGTGAAAATATTCTGGCATTACAAAAAAACAGAGCTGGAAAAGCTCTGGGCTAGTCTGCATAGTAATTACTTAGGACAATAGCTGAGTCATACCCAAACACAGGAATACATAATAGCCTAGTAAATAGGTGGGTTTGGTGCAGGTTTCTTCACTAGGCCCAGAGGAATGGCATAATAAGGTATTTACTAAAGAACCCCTGGGGTTGGGTTTAACAATAGACTAGCATTACATCAGAGCATTCACCTGGCTCTCCTGTTTAGCTGATTTTTTTAATTAAGTGGTAATTGCGGTCTGGTTCCCCGCCATCTTTTGTTTTGTGTCACTGTAACTTGGCGGACATGTTCGATGGACTTTTCTTGTTTTTCTTCTGTATAAAAAATTCTGTTTCTGTAACTCCTTTCATGGGTGTTTTGTTCTCTATTCTAAGAAGGAATCAAGTATCCATACTTTGGTCTTCATTCTTCTTGATTTTCTTGTGTTTTGCAAGTTGTATCTTGGGTATTCTAAGTTTCTGGGCTAATATCCACTTATAAGTGAGTGCATATCAAGTGACTTTCTTTGTGATTGGGTTACCTCACTAAGGATGATATCCCCCAGATACATCCCCTTTAGGTGGAACAACAATATGAACTAACCAGTACCCCCAGAGCTCGTGTCTCTAGATGCATATGTAGCAGAGGATGGCCTGGTTGGCCATCGCTGGGAAGAGAGGCCCCTTGGTCTTACAAACTTTATATGCCCCAGTACAGGGGAATGCCAGGGCCAAGAAGTGGGAGTGGGCGGGAAGGAGAGCAGGACAGGGGAGGGGTGGGGGAGGGCATAGGGAACTTTGGAGCTAGCATTTGAAATGTAAATAAAGAAAATATCTAATTAAAAAAAAAAGGAAAATGTCTGATGTCCGTTTGGACATTACATTCAGATGCAGCACACACTCCCTTGTGTCGCATCTGTTTGTCACCCCATTCTCACCGACTCTATGCTCATCTGCCAGGATTCCTGATTTGAACATATTGAGGGGGGCCGACTAGGCCCTGTCCGTGGCACTTGCCTGTGCAATGAGTCTTTATTTTGGCAGGTCATTGGTTGTCCATTTTCTCAGTATCTGCTCTATCTTTTCCCCTGCAAATCTTTTGTTTTGTTTTGTTTTGTTTTGTTTTGTTTTGTTTTGTTTTGTTTTTCGAGACAAGGTTTTTCTGTATAGCCCTGGCTGTCCTGGAACTCACTGTAGACCAGGCTGACCTCGAACTCAGAAATCCGTCTGTCTCTGCCTCCCAAGTGCTGGGATTAAAGGTGTGTGCCACCATGCCCAGCTCCCCTGCACATCTTGTAAACAGAATACATCTTGGTTCACAGGTTTTGAATGAGTTGCTGTCCTCAGCTCTCCTTTGGGAGTTTTACCTGGTTACAGGAAGTGGCCACATCATGATCCATAACCCCCACTACTAAGAGTCTCAACTATAGTCTACCCAATAGCACATTGGGGCCTGCCCCCACCCCTCTGCACCATCCCAGGGATCTGGCACATACTAAAGATGTGCCTCCATGCCCACCACTGATTTCTCTTCTTTCTCCCTCTGCTCTCCCTATACCTCATCCAACTTCTGCAAACTCCCTTTCTCATCCCATCTTCTTCCCAATTTCCTCTCTTTATCCACCTTCAATATCAGTTTTATTTCCCCTTCTGAGAAGGATTAAACAGTTCTCCCTTGTTATTTGGCTTCTTTGAGTCTGTGGATTGTAGTGTGGTTATCCCGTACTTTATGGCTACTATGCACTTATATATGAGTACATATAATACATGTCCTTTTGATTCCGGGCTACCTCACTCAGGATGGTATTTTCTAGTCTCACTCATTTACCTGCAAAATTCATGATGTTCTTGTTTTTAATAGCTGAGTAGTGTTCCATTGCATAGATTAACCACATTTTCTTAATCCGTTCTTCAGTTAAGGGACATCTAGGTTGTTTCCAGTTCCTGGATTTTACAAACAAAACTGCTATGAGCATAGTTAAGCAGGTATCCTTGGGGGATGGTGGAGCATCTTTTTGGTATATGCCATGGAGTTGTATAACTGGGTCTTGGGGTAGAATTATTCACAGTTTTCTGGAAAACTGCCAAATTGATTTCCAGAGTGATTGTACAAGTTTGCACTCCTACCAGCAATGTAGGGGTGTTTCCCTTGCTCCTCATCCTAGCCAGTGTAGCTTGAGTTGTTTGATCCTAGCCATTCTGATTGGTGTAAGGAGGAATCTCAGAGTCACTTTGATTTGCATTTCCCTGATGACTAAGGATTATGAACATTTCTTCAAATATTTCATGGCCAATAGTGATTCCTCTGTTGAGATTCCTCTGTTTAGCTCTGTACATCATTTTTTAATTTGGTTATTTGGGGTGTTTGTGTCTATCTTCTTGAATTCTTTATATATTTTTCAATATTAGTCCTCTATCAGATACAGGATTGGTGAAGATCTTCGTCCAATTTGTAGACTGCCATTTTTTCCCATTGACAGTGCCCTTTGCCTTATAATAGCTTTTCAGTTTCATGAGGTCCCATTTATTAATTGTTGAACTTAGTGCCTAAACCATTGGCATTCTATTCAGGAAGTTTATCCTGTCCCAATGAGTTCAAAGTTACTCTCTACCTTCTTTTCTATTATATTTAATGTTTCTGGTTTTTCATTGAGGTCTTTGATCTACTTGGAATTGAGTTTTTTACAGGATGATATGGATTTATTTTCATTCTTCTACATACAGACATCCAGTTATACCAGCAGCATTTATTGAAGACGTGGATGGATATACTCTGCATTTTCCATTGTATGGTTTTTGTTTCTTCGTCTAAAATTATGTAGGTGTGTGAATTCATTTCTGAGTCTTTTATTTGATTTCATTGATCAACATGTCTAGTACCAATATCATTCAGTTTTTATTATTGCTATGTAGAACAGGAATGATAGTCAGGAATGAATGAAGTCGGGAATGATAATACCTCCAGAAGCTCTTTTATTCTATAGGATTATTTTACTTATACTATGATTTTTATTTTTCCATATGTAATTGATAATTGTTCTTTCAAGGACTGTAAAGAATTGTGTTGTAATTTTGATGGAACTGCACTCTGTTAATCCTACCAATCCATGAAGATGGATGATCTTCCCACATTCTGATATCTTCTTCAATTTAATTTTTGAAAGACTTGAAGTTCTTGTTAAACATGTTTTTCATTTGTTTGGTTACAAGGTATTTTATATTACTTGTGGCTTTTGAAGAGTGTTGTCTCCCTAACTTCTCTCACAGTCTGCTTATCATTTCTGTAAAGGAAGGCAACTGATTTCTTTTAGTTAATTTTGTACCTAGCCACTTTGTACAAGGTGTTTACCAGTTGTAGGAAGTCTCTGGTAGACTTGTAGGGGTCGCTAAGGTGCTCTATCATATCATCTGCAAATAGTGATATATACTTTGAAACTTTCCTTTATAATTTGTATCTATTTGATCTCCTTTTGTTGTCTTATTACCAGAACTAGAACTCAAGTACTATTTTGAAGAGAGAGGGAGAGTAGACAGTCTTGTCTCCATCCTGATTTTGGTGAAATCGCTTTAAGTTTATCTCCATTTAATTTGATGTTTGATATTGGTTTGCTGTATATTACTTTCATTCAGTATATGTATATGCCTTCTATCCTTGATTTTTAAAAATCTTATCATGAATGGGTGTTGTATTTATTCAAAGGCTTTCTCAGCATGTAATGAGATAAGCCTGTGGGGTCTTTTTTCTTTCACTTTGTTTATATGGTATATTATGTTGATGGATTTTCATATATTGAACCACCCCTACATCTTTGGGATAAAGCCTATTTGATCATGATGGATTATGTCTTTCTTGTGTTCTTGTATTCAATAAGCAAGTATTTTATTGAGTATTTTTGCATCAATGTTCATAAAGGAAATTGTTCTGAAATTCTCTTTCCGTGTTGAATCTTTGTTTATGTGACTGTGGCCTCATAGAATGAGTTTAGCAATGTTCCTTCTGTTTTTGTTTTGTGGAATAGTCAGAGGGGTAATGAAATTAGCTCTACTTCAAAAGTAGATTTCTGCACTAAAACCATCTGACTTTGGACTTTTTTTAGTTGGGAGACTTTTAATGATTGTTTCTAATTTTTTAAAGTTTACAAGTCAGTTTGGATAGTTTACCTGATCTTGATTTATATTTTGTAATTGGTATCTGTCTAGAAAATCATCCATTTCATTAGATTTTTAATTTTGTAGAGTACAGGCTTTTGAAGTAAGACCTAATGATTCTTTGAATTTTCCCAGTCTGTCATTATGTCTCTTTTTCATTTCTGATTATGTTTATTTGGGTATTGTCTCTCTGCCTTTTAGTTAGTTTGACTAAGGGTTTTTCTATCTTGTTGATTTTCTCAAAGAGCCAGCTATTGGTATTGTTGATTCTTTGTATTTTTCTCCTTTTTTATAATTGATTAATTTCAACCCCAACTTTTTATTATTTTCTGAAGTCTACTCCTCTCATATGTGTTTGCTCCTCTTTGTTCTAGAGCTTTCAGGTGTTCTTTTAAATCACTAGTATGAGAACTCTCTTATTTCCTTTTGAAGGCACTTAGTGTTATGAACTTTCCTTTTAGTACTACTTTCATTGTGTCCCAAAAGTTTAGGTATGTGTGCCCTCATTTTCATTGAATTATAGAAAAACTTTATGTCAGTAGCCTGTCCTGCTTAGAATGATTTGAATTGGGGAAAGCGTTGGATTTGGAGGTAGCTTTAAAGACTGATGGTATCTGGATGCAGTTTTAAAGACTGATGGTCTCAGAGGTAGCTTTAAAGGCTGATGGTTTCCAGACATATGTAGTAGAAAATTATTAATACAATCCAGGCACAGCATTTCTTTTCACTTTATACCTGTTATGTTTCTGGATGAAAAACACACATAGCCTTTATATTTTTAAATATGCCTTAAGCATCGCAATAGCTAGGCAACTACCAACCATTCATGCTGTTAGAATCCACTTTCCTACCAACAACTCCGAGGGCCAACTGGGGAATGGTCTGTAGATACCAACCTCAACACTGTTGCCATGGTCAAGAGATGCTTCTGGACAGGAACCAAGTATGGCAGTTTCTGGGGAGGTCTGGCCAGTAACTGACCAAAGCAGAGGGGGATGCTTGGAGCCAACCATCAGGCTGAACTCAAGGAACCTGTTGGGGGATCTAGCAGAAGAACTGGAGGAGCAGAGGGGGATTGTAGCTCCATTAGAAGAACAACATAAGCTGGCCTGACCACCCAATGCTCGCAGAGACTAGACCACCAACAAAAGAGTGGACCTGGAGGGATCCATAGCTCCAGATACATATGTAGCAGAGAATGGCCTTGCCTAACTTCAATGGGAGGGGGGGACCTTGTTCCCAGGGAGGTTTGATTGCCCCAGTGTAGTAGGATGGTAGAGCAATGGGGAGGCAGAGTATGGGTGGGTGGGAGAGCACTCTTATACAGGCAAAAGGGAGCGGGGAGAGCAGAAGTAGGATAAGGAGTGGTGCATGAGTAACCAGGAAGTAGAATATCATGGGATGCGGGGTTGGTGAGAGGGTAACTGGGAAGTGGGATATCATTTGAGATGTAAACGAATGGAATAGTTAATGGTAATAAAAGAAAAAAATATTAAAAAATTTAAAAATGAAGTAAAACCAAAACAAACCAAAACAAAAAGAAGAAAGTAGTTTATGTCAAGATAAACACACACACACACACACACACACACACACACACACACACACACACAAAGTATCTGATTTTAAAATGTCAGATCAAAAAAGAAAAGACTGAAAGGATCTTAAAATATATTATTTACCAATTCTCAATTAAAATTAAAACATTTTCAGCTAATACACATGTAAAAGTAGCTATGTCAAAACTGTGGGGAAATATATTGAACAAGACAATAGTGATGCCTATGATCATAGGTTTTGGTTGGAGAAGGTAGGAGAATAAGAAATTCAAGCCAACCTTTACCTACATAGCAGGTGCAAGGCCAGCTGCATTTTATTATTAGACTTCTATTTCCATGTTTTAAACTGATTTTTCCTTGCTTTGAGGATAACACATATTCTATGTCACTATGCTACAATTGTCCTCCACCCTCAAAATGGAGTCACAGGCTGCTTGTAAAATGGAGTCTTTCAGAGCAGGCACAGCCTAAAAAATCCACTACTGTTTTACAGACTGTGGAGTAACTCAGAGTGCCACGTAGTCTATCTTAACACTGTCCTATGAAAATCAATATGAGAAGAAAACTATATTTTGTTGTTAGATCTCATCCCTTCAAAAATGCCTAGCTGATTACTTAGAGATAAATTCTGAAGTCTCTTGGGATGTAGGTCACATAATCAACCAATTAAATATTATTGTTGGAAGTAATATTCTACTTGTATATGCTAGTGCCCTGTTATTATTTATCCCACAGCTCATTATACATTTCCATGTTTTTGTAGAACATTTTTGAAATTATGTGTTGTAAATATGTATAATTGCTGATTTCTTCCCTAGGGAAATATTAGAATAGTTTGAATAATTTTGTAGCAATGAATCATCTAGAGATGTCTTATTAAGATACTGTAAGGAATATGTCAGATTCCTAGATGTTGGATGGGGAAACATAAAGATGTTTCACTGCATGATTTGAGATTAAATGTTAGGGGTCCTGAGAGGAGATGCCCAGCTTTATGGGAGCAGAGACATAAACACATATTTCTCTTTGTGCTACAGGACCAGGGCATGAATTTGGTTTAAGAGAACTAAGCATGTTTTGTGTTCCTGATACTTCAAATTGGTAAATATTTTCAAGTTTTTTATACACAATATTTCAGCTTTACCGTCTTGTCATGCAGTTATATATATAACCTGTATAATGAAAGATATGAACTATTAAGTGTGGAGAATGTGGCACATTTCCTTAATATTTGAGCATCCATTATTTAGACTGATCAAGTCATTTGTGTTACTGATATGTCTTTTTAAGATAGTTATAAAGGGCAAATTAAAATATCTATATATTTCAGTTGTCAATTATGAATTATGGATACATGATGTAAAATAAATTATGTTCTTCCTGTTTGATGCTTAGCTATATTTCATAAATGTTCTCAGCAATTATATACATATATATATATATATATATATATATATATATATATATATATATATAATATTAGTCAATATATATAACATATATTATATATTGACTAAAATTTCTATGCTAGCTTTATTTCAGAGATGAAGAATGAAAGTTAAAACTATAAGGTCTCTAATAATGCAAGGAGACAAAATTTATGGTGAAATCTTTTTAAAAAGAGGAATAATATTTGTTTAAAATAGAAAAATACAGTGACATTTATTGTTCTGTTTAAAAATACTAATCTAAACTACATTGTTTACTTTTTTACTTTGATGTGTAGACTATTCCTTTACATATTAAGTTGATCACTGAATTTCATAACAAAAAAAGTAAGTTGTTTTATAGGAAAGATGACACAAGAAAAGTATAACGTCCATAGCGAAGTATTAAAGAGCTTATATTTAGTTTGTACATTTCATAGACTAGTAGAAGTAATAGACAGTGGTATCTTCAGAGATATAATCAAAATGTAGACAACACAAAATACAGGCAGACACAGAGAAAGAGAGAGACAGAGAGACAGAGAGAGAGAGAGAGACAGAGAGAGAGAACGCGTGCTATTCCTATCTTGTGGCTCATATTTATATTTCCATGTTTTCTATGTTGATTTTATCAGTTAAGATTTGTTTTAGACAAACCAACAGAGATGAGAAACAGTACTTCAGTGACATACTTCATCCTTCTGGGTCTGACAGACGATCCTGAGATTCAGGTTGTGATTTTCTTTTTTCTGTTTCTCACATACTTGCTGAGCATTACTGGAAATTTAACCATCATTACTCTCACTCTGCTGGATCCCCACCTGAAGACACCCATGTATTTCTTCCTCAGGAATTTCTCCTTCTTAGAAATTTCATTTACTTCTGTCTGTAACCCTAGGTTTTTGGTCAGCATCTTAACTGGGGACAAATCGATCTCCTATAATGCTTGTGTTGCCCAACTATTTTTCTTTATCTTCCTTGGCTCAACAGAGTTTTTCCTTCTGGCATCCATGTCCTATGATCGCTATGTGGCTATTTGCAAGCCCCTGCACTATACAACCATCATCAGTAACAAGATCTGCCACCAGCTCATCATCAGCTCCTGGCTGGCTGGTTTCTTGGTAATTTTTCCTCCACTGGCCATGGGCTTAGATCTAGATTTCTGCGACTCCAACATTATTGACCACTTCACTTGTGATTCTGCTCCTTTGCTGCAAATATCCTGCACAGACACAAGCACCTTAGAGCTCATGAGCTTTATATTAGCTTTGATCACGCTTATGACCACGCTGATGCTGATAATTCTCTCTTACATCTGTATTCTCAGAACTATTCTGAAATTTCCCTCAGCCAAACAAAGAGAAAAGGCCTTTTCAACCTGCTCCTCACATATGATTGTTATCTCCATATCTTATGGAAGCTGCATCTTCATGTATGTGAAAACATCTGCCAAGGCTGGGGTTGCTTTGACAAAGGGGGTGGCTATGCTCAACACCTCTGTTGCCCCCATGCTGAATCCTTTTATCTACACTTTAAGGAACCAGCAGGTGAAACAAGCATTTAAGGACCTCGTGAGAAGAAAACTTGCCTCAAAATGATGATCTGATATAACTTGCAAATGAAACAAGCAAATACATTTGTTATATGACAGTCTGCCTTTAGGTTGGCAATTTTCGTAGATTTAAAGCACTTTAGACAAAACTATCTGAACCTGTCTTTTTATTAATAGCAAACTAATATTTAACATTTATTTTACTATATGTTTCACCATCTGTGCTATAAAGTAGGAAAAGTTTTATTTCAGTCAATCAATCTTATTTACTAAGAGTTTTTCCTCCTGGGGTGTACAAACCCCTATCTTTAAAATATATTTTCAGAGAGCTCTAAGCCTATAATAAAATGAGACCTTGAATCTGTAACCTACTGTCCAGGTCCGTCAGCATTTTTCAGTTGACCCTGTTTACCCTACACCAATTATACTGTGTGAGTTTGCTCAGGGGACGATATCCCAAGAAGATACCTGAAGTAATGGCCTCATCTAGTTATATATATTTTTTATGTTAATGATCTCCAAAGCAAAAAGAAGACTCTAAATATTGGCCATATAAAGTCAATTTTAAGATTTTCCTAAAAAGACTCAGACATAATTTTCTCAGGAAAAGAGAAAAATCATATTGTAGAAAGTTCCCTCTAAAAATGCAACGTGCAAAGACCAAAACCCAAAAGTTAGAGAAGGAAGAATAGGGATTGAAGCAATCTCCTCAGCTTTGCTGGAACTGTGTCAAGTAGCTGTGCTGGACTTATGATTTGATATTTCCAATGGACATGGCTATGCCAATTGAGGAGTATGACATGGGAATTACTAATACATGTAAACAGTACATTAAAAGTATGGAGTTCTCAATAAAGAAAATACAGAAAGCAAAATAAAACACAATGTTAAAAGGAAAAGGCAGATACAAATTTTTGTACTTAACATGAAACAATTTAAAAGTTATTAAAAGCCACTTAAAATTCAAAATAGAATTCTATTTATGGTGACAATAGCAAATTAACAGAAAAATATTTATTTTGCAATCTATTGTCTTTAGAATATTCTCATATTTATTGTGATTTTATTTTTATAATGGATTAAACAATAAAAAATAAAATACAGTATTAAGAATAATTCTTCAATTGTTATTTTCTCAGGTAAGAAAGAGAAATGAAAGGTATTTGATTCTATTTCAATTAAAATATATTGGAAAAATAATAATTCCATGCTTCCCAAAATGTTCTAATTACAATTATTACTGAAATAAATGGGTATTAATATTTATTCATTTATTTATTTATTTATTTATTTATTTATTTATTTTGGTTTTTCGAGACAGGGTTTCTCTATAGATATTTATTTTTAAAATAATCTTAAATGATGAAAAAACCTTAGTTTCTGGACTAATCCTCTCTAGAAACTGCCCTTACCAAAGGGAGTGATTTAGTAATTAATATCTGTACTGTGTCTTTGCTAAATCTATTGTCTTCATTTCAGGTGTCCTAGTCTACTTTTGAAAGGTTTGTATATGGTAATGTGTTGAGAGATTGGACAGAGCCACCAAACAGAAGAACTGATAAGGTAGTAGAAGTTAAGTACCCTAGTAAATCTCATAATTGAGAATAGCAAGAACTCTGAACCAGGTTACTCTCCTGGATCATGTGTCCAGAACACTCAACTAAGAAGACCATGACAACCAGTCACGTAATTTTTGGAGTCTACCACCTGCGGTCCCCCCATAGAACAGACTGGGTGCCCAGGCAGGCGGACTGGGGCTGGAGACTAGATGGGAGAGAAATTAAAACATTGAGTCAGTTCCCTGGTCAAAGCATGTCTGCTCTTTACTGAAAAAAAATCTCTCTTAGTTTCTCGAGGGTAAAAAAACCCTGCCCCCGTTCTGCGTGCAGGTGCCTGGAATGTGGTGCGAAGTTGGAAGCAGGTGAACTGGCCAAGGCAGGGTCCAGGACTCTGTGGAATGCCTTGGCAGGAAGCAGGTGCTGGGAGGGGCACAGAAGATGGGCAGCAGAATTCCAGAGAGGCTAGGGTATGGTTTAGCACAACAATGGAAGCCAGCCTTTGCTGGAGAACCACACTGTTTGTGGCTTCCTGTGGCATGCCCTCAGAGACATCAGGTCTGAACTCCCAGCCTGGAGCCAGCATGAGGGACCACAACTTAACACAAAACTTCTCCATACTAATGAGGTATCTTAATAGACTCCACATATTCACATATTTAGCCAATGAGCTTTTCTTAATGATCATCCCTTCCTGCAGAAGGTATTTAATCTCTTGTTCACCTTGAGTAAGATGCATACATCCACATCCACCACGAAAAGAGCAGTTTGGACAAGCAAGGACTGTCTCCTTCTTCAAGAATTGCCACAGGAGAAGGGGGAAGGCATTCATCATTTAGAGCTTCCACCTAAGTCTCCCATAGAAGGGCCCTCTAAACTCCTGGCACTCACTCAGAGCTAAGCTGAATCCCCCCCCCCCCGCGCCCCCATTCTGGGCTCATAATGTTCAGCACTCCTGTTCCCAACTCCTCAGGTCTCCAGAAGTAACTGGAGACCTGATACAGGATGGGAAACACCGTTCTCAACTCCTCATAGTTCCCAACAGTGTCTAGGTATACAGGGGTTTGAGAAACACAGTTTCAGTCCCAGCTTCTGCTGTTTCTTACCTGGACAAACACATGCTGGGACAACTATCTTAGATTGAGTTTTGCCTACCCTGAGTATCACATGTTGGTGCTCGGGCACCCCAGCAGTGAGAGAGAAAAAACAAAAAACAAAAAAAAACAACAACAAAAAACCAACAACAACAAAAACAAAAAAAACACAGCATAATACTCTAGTGTTTTGCTTCCCCTGAGGGGCACATCGGCATTCAGACACCCCAGAGGAGAGGTGTAAATGCAGATGCTCAGTACTATATAAAAATATATTGGAGTTGGACAGTGGTGGCCCAAACCTTTAATGACAGAACTTGGGAGGCAGAGACAAGTGAATCTGTGAGGTAAAGGTTAGTGAATTCCAGGGCAGCCAGGGCTACAAAAGATAAATCCAAACCCTGTGAGTGTGTGTGTGTGTGTGTGTGTGTGTGTGTGTGTGTGTGTGTGTGCGTGCATGTTTCTAAATAAACATTGAAAATAAACAGAAAAAAAAAACTACAATCTGACCAATTGCAAATGTAGGAAAGACACAGAAGTTCTAAGAATTCTTGCTTAGCTTAACAGGGGTGAAGGGAGGCTTCTGTGCCCAGGACATGTTAATCATTGCTTTTGTAGCTTCTCTTGCTGTTTGTTTTCCATTGTTTTAAATTTTCCTTAAGGTTATAATATAATTACATTTCTCTTTTCCCTTTGCTCCCTCCAAAGCCTTCCATATACCCCTCACAACTGTCATTTGGGTGTATCTCATTTTCTCACTATTTTTTGCATGCATCCATGTGTAAGTATATACATATTCCTAAATATTGCCTACTCAGTACATACAATGTTACTTGTATGTATGTTTTCAGAGCTGACCATTTGTCACTAGAAAACAGACTGGTATACTCTTCTCTGGGGATAACCATCTTATCTGTATGCAGCTTCTCAGTTGGTCCCTCTGGTACCTAGATCACCTCCCTTCCTTCTAGTTTTTTGTGTGTTTGAAACTTCTGGGTTTTTTGTTTTGTTTTGTTTTGTTTTTTCACTATCCACAATGGCATGTCCTTTGGTATCTGTAGTCATATGATTTTCTACATGGCCTCTTTGTTCCCAGAATAATTACTCTGAGACTAATTATTTATTAATAAATGACTAAGCCATAAGCTTTGTCTTGTTCATTCCCTCTCTTTAGTTCCATACATTCAGTTTCCTCAGAGTCTGGAAAAATTTCCCAAGTCTGACTATTTCTCTCTATATATATTGTCCCACCTTCTAATCCTGCTTCTGTTTATTGGCCATAGGTTTTTTTTGTTTTTTTTTTTTTTAATTGACAGGTGATACCTCCACTCAATATATAAGATTCTCTCTACAGATTAACATTTTTGTTGATCTCACAGCAAACTAACTGATCCTTTGCCTCCTCTTTCACAGTGGATCCTGAGCCTTAGGTATGGAAGAGTTTTGCACATATCTCCACTGGGACTGGGCTCCTTCCTGTTTTTATATACAATAATTTTCTATCTTCTACTGTGTTCACATCTTATATAAAAGAGATATTCTGTAATAACTAGTTAGTTCTATAAGACTCCAGTGCTCTCACTTTTAAAGTTCCCTACCTTTAATAGCTGTATTGAAGTGTAATTGATATATTAAAATTGCACATAGTTAAAACATAATGTCATATTATCTGTTGCATGTACACATCCATGCAACCATTAGCATAGTTAAGGTAATAAACAACTAATGTTACAAAGTTTCTTCTCTCCATTTAGTTTTTTATGTGTTTTTCAAAAGTTTGGTTACTTTTCAATAAATCCACTCTCCTCACAAAATTAAATGTACAGCATATGGGTGTCAACTATAAGTAAAGTGTAATACAGTATTTCCCTAGAAGTTATGTAACTGTCATAAATGAAAATTTAAATGTTCAAATATCAGCTCCACATTCTAACTTTCCATCCATACTCAATGACGTTGTACTCTCTGAGTTTGAATATTTTCATTATTGTATATTTGTGGAAATGCATAGTATCATTCCAGAGCTGGATAACTTGAGTTTGTATAGTGTCTTTCATGTTCATGTATGGCAATATTTCCATATTGTTTTATGCTGAATAATATCCAAATTTCTGTATATGACATATTTTATTTATTGATTAAGTTCTTAGTGAACATTACAGTTATCTGAACATCTTGATTCTTGTGAAGGATGATGTTATGTGCATACAGGTATATCTTGACTCTTTTGCGAATTTTGAATACATAAATTACAATACAAAAGTGTGATTAGTACATCATTGATAACTCTATCTTTAAAATGTTTTTTGTAGTTATTCATTAATTCACATGTGTGTTCAAGAGAGTA
Organism: Mus minutoides; assembly: GCA_902729485.2. Lineage (NCBI taxonomy): Eukaryota > Metazoa > Chordata > Mammalia > Rodentia > Muridae > Mus > Mus minutoides. The sequence goes on from LR751004.1 coordinate 29,362, forward strand.
TGTGTCATGTTCCACACAACACTGGCATTGGGTCTGAAAACAACTAGGAAAAATCAGTTCTGTCCTTCCACCACATGGGATCAGATTGTCAGGCTTGATGTCAAATACCCTTACCTGATTTATCAACCCTGACAACCTTAGTTAGCTATAATTTTATGAACATTCCCAATGGCACATACACACTTTTCAGTTTCTCCTCTGATACTCAACACCTTTAGCTATTTTAGGTGGGAAATAACACAGTCTCACTGCCTTTTCCTCTTTCTTGATTAAAAACCTTTTCTAGCTATGTGCTCTAGGCATATCAGACTCCCGAGTGCTAGGATTACAGATGTACTCCACTGCCCTTGGTTCCACATTACTTGGAACAATATACATTCTAATCTTAAAAATTGGCTAGTTTATTTAGAAATGAACTCATTTATGAGTTCTCAATTTTGTTAAGTACCAGAATGTTTTAACCACCGTGTCTTCCTAATGTAGTCTGAAATCAGAATGTGTGGTGTCTTCTGATTTGTACTCTTTGCACCATCATGCTAACTGATTGTTTCTATTTCAGTGAAAACTTCTGTAAGAATTTTCATAGGATTTTGCATTGAATACATACATCATTTTGTGCAAAGTTGTCATGTAAAAATACTGTCCTCTAGTCATTAATAGGAGTTATATTTACTTGTGTCATGTTTGTTTTGTTTTGTTTTTTCAAGACAGGGTTTCTCTGTGTAGCCCTGGTTGTCCTGGAACTCACTTTGTAAACCAGGCTGGCCTCGAACTCAGAAATCCACCTGCCTCTGCCTCCCAAGTGCTGGGATTAAAGGCATGTACCACCAGTTTTCAATATAGATGTTTTCATCATCACAGTTATGTTTATTTTAAAGCATTTTGTCTTCTTTTCATGCTACTATGAACACATTTATTTCCTTAGTTTTGTATTTATGTTTGTGTGTTTGTTTAACCAGTGGGAACAATGGTAATTTTATTTGGTAATTACTTAATTTATTTACTTTACTTCCTGACCACAGTTTCCCCTCCCTCCACTCCTCCTAGTCCTTCCCCACTCCCTTATATCCCTCTAATCTATTCCTCCCTTTCTCTTCAGAAAAAGGGACACCTTCCATGGATATCAAACCTCCTCTGCCTAACAAATTGCATTATGAATAGGAGCATCTTCTCTTACTGAGGCTGGAAGAATCAGATCTATAGGGAAAGGGGCCTCAAAGGCAAGCAACAAAGTCAGAGACAGCATCTGCTCCTGTTTTTGGAGTTTTACATGAAGACCAAACTGACAACTGTTACATATGATCAGAGGACCTAGGTCAGTCCCATGCTTGCCCCATGGTTTGTGGTTCAATCTCTTTGGGACTCTGTGTGGCCAGGTTAGTTGAATCTTTAGGCTTTCTTGTGGTATCTTTTACCCATCTGGTTCCTTTAATTCTTCCTTCTCTTCTTCCACTGGATTCCTTAAACTCTGCCTAATATTTATCTATGGGTCTCTGCATCCACTTTCATCAGTCACTGGGTAAAATCTCTCTGATAGTGGTTATGCTAGGCTCCTGTCTGCAAGTGTAGCAGAATATCATTGACAGTGTCAGAAGTAGGCTCCCTCTCATAACATGGGTCTCAAGCTAGGACAATCATTTGTTAGCATTCCCTCAATTTCTGTGCCATCTTTTCTCATGCACATCTAGGCAGAACAGATTGTAGGTTGAATGTTTTGTGGCTGGGTTGGTGTCCAAATGCCTTCACTGGAAATTTTGCATGATTATAGGAAATGGCTGGTTCAGGCTCTGTATGCCCAATTACTAAAAGTCTTAACCAGGGTCACCCTCATAAATTCTTGGGAGTTTCCATTGCACTAGGTTCATATCTCATTCCAGAGATACCCCTATTCCAGCTATCTCTCCCAGTACTCGCTCCCTTCCCCTCACTGCAATTCCTCATATTCCTAACCCCCCATCCAGTCTCCTTCGACCATCTCCTGAAGTTTATTCTTTTTTGCCCTAATCAGTGAAATTCAACTATAATCCCTTTGGTGCTCCTTTTAACTTAGCTTCTTTGGGTCTATGAATTGTAGCATGATTTTCTTTTACTTCAGGGCAAATATCCACTTATAAGTGATTGCATACCATGTCAGTCTTTCTGTGTTAGTGTTCTAAGTGAAAATAATATAATATAACAATATAAAATATAAAAAGATAAAACATAGTCCATCACATTGAAGTTGGCTGTGGCAAATAAACAGCACAAAAAGAAGCCTAAGAACAGGAACAAGGATGAGAGACCTTGTTTATACTGAGGAGTCCCATAAAAATACTATGGTGAAAGCTATAAAATATATGAAGAAGACCTTGATTTTTCATCTAATATGATGTTATTTTTAGAATTTTTATACAGTGACTTATGCTTTGATATTTATTCTAAACCTAACTGCTTATTTATGTATACTTTTAAAAATCTTTAATAGCATAATTTTTGTAGGGTAAAGATTGTTTTTCAGAATACACAAATAATTAGATATTCATTGACAGAATGAAACAAACAGTGAATTGCCTTAGTAGATGTGTATAAATGCTAAAATTAGACCTCTTCACTTTATGATCTGTCCTTATCATTTACAAGCCTGAGATATTGATAACACCATTTACCATTTTTGAAAGTTAGATAATTTTCAAGTATAAAAGAGATTAGGTTAATTTAATTGATAACTTTTGTTATGATAATGTCCAAAACATTTCAAGTACACCCAACAATATGAAAAATAATTTTTATTTTCATAGTAATTCACTATATTTATATATCTTGACTTATATTATCAGCCAAGACTTTGAACTTAGATAGAAGATATTGTTTCATAATGGTCAATGGAAAATAATTCCTGGATATAAGCAAGACTTTTAACTTAATATCATGTAATTCCTCCCAGCTAACTTTATTGGACTAAAAACACATTTAGCTGTAAAAGTATTTTTTATTTATCAGAGCCAACTTCTTATTAACTTTATCCTTTCTTATTCTTTCTGAACTCTGACTGGCTGGTTCAATTCAGTTCTTATGGCTCAAAATATTTTCCAAGCTGACTGATTCAATTTGTCTTCCCTTGTCTTATGACTACATTGCTCTGATTGGAAAAACTGACTCTGAACTCTACTAACTGAACTAACAGAATTTCTCTGGATGGAACTGAATTGAATTCACCAAACTACCCTCCACTTCTTACTCATTCTGCTGCTCTTGTAAGTAGCTTTCCTTTCCTGTCTGTTCCCATGAGAGTTTGGCATTTCCTGTCTGACTCATTCTGTCAAATCTTTCTTTCATATGTCAGTTGTTTATCCCTCAATTAGACATTACTTTCAAACAGGGCTGCTTCCTTCTACAAACTAAATTTATCTTTATTGGTTTAGATTAAAAGTATTTATAAAGGGCATGGCTGTATCCCAGCCAGGGGGAGTCAAAGATGTGTCATTTAAGCCAGATCACAGAGACTAAGAAGAATTTTGGATGGGACCCCTTGCCAGAGCAGCCATGTTGCTGGATTAAAATTCCTCTACACATACCCTGCAAAATAAAAATATTATGAAGGCAAAAACACTTCCAGTGTACATCAAAACCCATAAAAATCAGCAAAAAGATATCAACTGTACATGGAAGACTTTTCTAGAATTTTATTTAATTATTATTGTTGGTAGAGAATGTTAGTGTGCAAACCACAGTGCAGAAGGCAGGGGAGGCTGTAAACAGCATTGTGGAGTTCATTTTTTCCTTCCAGCTTTAAATGGAATTCTGATATCAAATGCAGGTAATCAGGTTTCAAAATAAAGAACTTTTGCATCGTGAACCATCTAGCTAGCCCAAGCTCTAACGAATTTGTGGTGGTAAAGATTAGCCCCTTGATTCTCCCAAGAGTCATGTTTAATAATATTTCATCCTTATCAATCATACTCTAAAAATAATCAAATATATAAACACAATGCAAATAAATCACTTGTGGGTCTGTGTACTGGAGACTTTCCATGGAAATCTCTGGTGTGAGAGTTCATGCAAATGGGAGTGAGTGTGAGCAGGGAGCTGCGAGTGTGGACAGGGGGCTGCTAGTGTGGGCAGGGGGCTGCTAATGTGGGCGGGTGGGGGCTGCTAATGTGGGCAGAGAGGTGCGAGTGTGGGCGGGGAGCTGCTGCAGTTGACTACACTCTGTCTCCCTCTGCTGTGCCATGTCAGTTTCTCCATGCAGCCCTGTGGTGGGTCTGGTCGGGCTGGGACAAGAGGCTGATAAGCCAGTGACTGAGTGCCTTTTGTAATTCTTAGACTTCTTACCTCTTCCACTTATTCTTTTAGTTGTCTTTATTCTTTCTTTTATTCTTTGTTTATTCTTATTACTTCCTCTTAAATTGGATTGAGGATATGTGATCACCCATCCCATCGGAGGGAAAAAAAAAATATAAGGTTGTCACTATGGTTTACCAGGTGTTTTTATTAAACTATGGCAAAGATTACCCAGTTTAAGAAGGCTGTAGTGTCTGTCTAATCTTTCAGTGTTTTAGTTTCATTAAACATTAAACTAGTGTAATAGCATATACCATGTTTTAAAAATAAAAGCTTATTTGTTTTAAAGATTGAATTAATCATTTATGGTGTTAATAAGGTCCAATAAGTTGTTTGCTCTATTATTAGTAATATCTCCTTTTCTCATAAAGTAGTCATGCCTGTATTTTAAAGTGCATATACATACATGAACACACACTGACACATACAAAGACACACACATACATGTAGAAGACATGTGCAGAAAAATAGACACACACAAACACAGACATGTACATACAGACACTGACACACAGACCCACACACATACACACAAACAGACACACACATACATACACACACAGACCCAAATAGCCACACAGACACTCATACACATAGACATATTTGCAAGCATTGACACACACACCACACACACACATAGACAGGCATATATACAAACTATACACACAGACACACACTCATGAATACAAAGATAAACATATGCATATAATGCACAACAACAGACTCACAGATACATACATGCACAAACACAGATACACACAAACCAAAATGCACACGACACACATGACACACACACATGACACACACACAGGCACACACTACAAACACATGCACACACATACACAAATATGCACATACACAATTACTCATGCCTGTTTCTATCTTCCTTCTTTGTTTAGATTGAATATTTCTCTTCTAAAACTAATGTGTTACAATTTTTCTGTATTCTATTTATCTACCACTAAAGACTCAGAATACTATGTTATATTCTGTAGCAATGACTTCCAGGTAAATAAGTAACATACTTTTAGCATGTGTCAATGCATAAACATCTGACATTTTATCTCCACCAGGAAGGCACAGATAAAATTTACATGAGGAGGAATTCAATCACATGATAAGAAAGAAATCAATATTCCTTAAACAAATCTTTCTTCTATGAAATATGGCTTGTAATGCAAGTGAATTCATCACATTGATACATGGGTAAACATATCTGTCCATCAAAATCAGGGCACCAGCCTGAGATTGTAAGTCCATCTTACTGCTTAATAAGTCTCCGCCAAGTATATTACTTGATAGCAATCATTTGAATCATTTTTCTCAAACCACAAAATTAGAATTTATCTTTCTTTTTAGTTTTTTATTTATATATTAAAATTTATTTTAAAATATAAAAAATGTCAGTATTGACATTTTAAGTCATCAAAATAATTTTTAATAGTGAAATCCCTCTTAAATATACATGATATCTTCTTAAGTTAAAAGAAATAGGCACCCAACCAGTTTTTAAAATCTATTTGGAACATTAAATATGATAGAAGTAGAAAAAATCTCTTACAAATTACTCTATGAAAGTAAATTGTGACAGGTTCCAGATTAGACAGAAACTGTTCCATCTCCAAGGAAGAATACACAGTGTAACTGTGACTTCATAGAATGAATTGGGTAGTGTTCCTTTTGTTTCTATTTTGTGGAATAGTTTGAAGAGTATTGGTATTAGGTCTTCTTTGAATGTCTGATAGAATTCTGCACTAAAACCATCTGGTCCTGGGCTTTTTGTTTGTTTGTTTGAGAGACTTTTAATGACTACTACTATTTCTTTAGGGGTTATGGGACTCTTTAGATGGTTTATATAATCCTGATTTAACTTTCAAACCTGTATCTGTCTAGAAAATTGTCTATTTCATCCAGATTTTCAAATTTTGTAAAGTATAGGCTTTTGTGGTAGGATCTGATATTTTGAATTTCCTCAATTTCTGTTATTATTTCTCCCTTTTATTTCTGATTTTTTAAATTTGGATCCTGTCTTTGAGCCCTGTGGTTAGTTTGGCTAAGGGTTCATCTATGTTGTTGATTTCCTAAAGAACCAGCTACTGGTTTGGTTGATTCTTTGTATAGTTCTTTTTGTTTCTACTTGGTTGATTTTAGCCCTGAGTTTGATCATTCCCTGATGTCTACTCCTCTTGGGTGTATTTGTGTCTTTTTGTTCTAGAGCTTTCATGTGTGCTGTTAAGCTGCAAGTGTATGCTCTCTCCAGTTTCTTTGTGGAGGCACTCAGAGCTGTTTTCCTTTTTGCACTGCTTTCATTGTATCCCATAAGTTTGGATATGTTGTGCCTTAATTTTCATTAAACTTAAAAAGTCTTTAATTTCTTTCTTATTTTTTCCTTGACCAAGTTATCATTGAGTAGGACATTGTTCAGCTTCCATACTATTGAATACCAGCCTTACTCTGTGGTGATATGATAGGATGCATGGTAGTATTTCAATCTTCTTGTATCTGTTGAGGCCTGTTTTATTGGTCAATTATATGGTCCATTTTGGAGAAGGTACCATGAGGTGCTGAGAAAAAGGTATGCTATTTTGTTTTAGGATGAAATGTTCTATTGATATCTGTTAAATCTATTTGGTCTCTTCTATCTCTATTAGTCTCATTGTGTCTTTGTTTAATTTCTGTTTCCATAGTCTGTTCATTGATTAGAGTTGGGTGTTGAAGTGTGAGGTGTGATGTGTGCTTTAGTAAACTTTCTTTTATGAATGTGGGTGCCCTTGCATTTAGAGCATAGATGGTCAGAATTGAGAGTTCTTCTTGGTAGATTTTTCTTTTGATGAGTAAGAAGTATCCTTCCTTATCCATTTTGATAACTTTTGGTTGAAAGTTGTTTTTATTCAATATTAGAATAGCTACCCCAGCTTGTTTTATGGGACCGTTTGCTTGGAAAATTGTTTTCCAGACCTTTATTCTGAGGTAGTGTCTGTCTTTTATACTAAGGTGTGTTTCCTGTATGCAGCAAAATGCTGGGTTCCCTTTATGTGTCCAGTCTGTTAGTCTATGTACGTTTACTGGGGAATTGAGTCTGTTGAAGTTAAGAGATATTAAGAAATAGCGATTGTTGCTTCCTGTTATTTTTTATGTTATTTTTGTGTATCTATCTTCTTTGGGGTTTGTTGAAAGAAGATTACTTTCTTACTTTTTCTATGGTGTAGTTCCTCTCCTTGTGTTTGCGTTTCCCATCTATTATCCTTTGTAGGGCTGGATTTGTAGAAAGATATCGTGTAAATGTGGTTTTGTCATGGAATATCTTGGTTTCTCTGCCTATGGTAATTGTGTTCTCTTAGGGTCTGTATGAGATCGTCCCAGGATCTTCTAGCTTTCATAGTCTCTGGTGAGAAGTCTGGTGTAATTCTGATAGGTCTGCCTTTATTTGTTACTTGACATTTTTCCCCTATTGCTTTTAATATTCTTTGTTTTGTGCATTTGGTGTTTTCACTATTATGTAACTGGAGGAATTTCTTTTCTGGTCCAATTTATTTGGAGTTCTGTAGGCTTCTTGTATGGTCCTGGGCATCTCTTTCTTTAGGTTAGGGAAGCTTTCTTCTATAATTTTGTTGAGGATATTTACTGACTCTTTAAGTTAGGAGTCTTTGCTCTCTTCTATGCCTAGTATCCTTAGGTTTGGACTTCTCATTGTGCCCTAGATTTCCTGGATATTTTGGGTTTGGAGATTTTTTTCATTTTGCATTTTCTTTGACTGTTGTGTCAATGTTTTTCTATGGTATCTTCTGCACCTGAGATTCTTTCTTCTATTTCTTATATTCTGTTGGTGATGCTTACATCTATGACTCCTGATCTCTTTCCTTGGTTTTCTATCTCCAGGATTGTCTCCCTTTGTGATTTTTTTTTATTGTTTCTATTTCCGTTTTTAGATCCTAGAAAGTTTTGTTCACTTCCTTCACGTGTTTCATTGTGTTTTTCTGTAACTCTTTAGGGGATTTTTGTGTTTCCTCTTTAAGGGCTTCTAGCTGCTTACCTGTTCTCCTGTATTTCTTTAAGAGGGTTATTTATGTCCTTCTTTAAGTTCTCTATCATCATCATGAGATGTGATTTAAAATTAGAGCCTGCCTTTTCTTGTGTGTTGGAGTATTCAGGGCTCTCTGTGGTGGGAGAACTGGGTTCTGATGATGCCAAATACCCTTGGTTTCTGTGGCATATGTTTTTGCTTTCTTGCCATCTGGTTATCTCTGGTGTTAGCTGGTCTTGCTGTCTCTCACTGTGGCTTGTCCCTCCTGAAAGCCTGTGTGTCCATACTCCTGGGAGACCAGTTCTCTCTAGGATGAATTTAGGTATGGAAAGCTGTGGCACAGCTTGAGCTCCAGAGTACAGATGAAAACTGGAAGGATCCTGTCCCTGACTGTTCCTTGGTTCTTGTGTCCTGATGGCTCTGAGCAGGTCCCTCTTGGTCCAGGAATTTGAGCATAAGTGGTGGCCTGACCTGTGCTCACAGGCATGTCAGCACTCCTGGAAGATCAGCTCTTCCCCAGCAGCATTTGGGTTTGAAGCACTGTGGCACAGGATCAGCTCCTGGCACAGATGTAAACCAGAAGGATCCTGTCCCAAGCTGCTCCTCTGTTCCTGTCTTCTTAGGTCTCTGTTCAGGTCCCTCAGAGCAGAAATGGTGGTCTTACTTGTGCCCACAGGCATGTTTGCAATTCTGGGAGATCAGCTCTATCCAGGCGGTATTTGAAGTGCTGTGGCACAGGATCAGCTCCAGGCGCAGATGGAAACAGGAAGGCAGAAGTTTTCTTCCTTTCCTCATTGTTTTGCATAGATTATTTATTTAATCATTAACTCTCGTTCTATATATTTCTCAAAATATTTTTATAATATTTTGTATTATCCAAATCTTCTGATTTGGGTTGTTTAGATTTTTTATTGAATTCATCAATGTTCTTGTTACCAAATATATTTGTATTGAATGGAGATTATTTAAAAACACAAACTGTATAATGCTATCTGTATGTGTTTCAGCCTGACTTTGGAAACTGGACAACAAATTGGTGTGATATAAATAATAATAAAATAATAAGAAAAAAAACACAACCTTAATAAAATAATTTTCATGCCAGGCAGTGGTGATGCATGCCTTTAATCCCAGCACTTGGGAGGCAGAGGCAGGCAGATTTCTGATTTTGAGGCCAACCTGTTCTACAGAATGAGTTCCAGGACAGCCAGGGCTACATAGAGAAACCATGTCTCAAAACAAACAAACAAACAAACAAACAAAAAACAGAAAACAAAACAAAGTAATAGTAATAATAATAATAATTTTCATGATATTTGCAATATAGTTAAGGACCTCACTCAAGAATTTAGGTCAAATGAGAATGGAAAGAACTAAGGAAATAATTATCAGGAATGTAAATGTTATAAGTGTAAAGTGCTTGGACAAGAATACAATAGCTACAAAATCTCAGCATCTTCACCAAAAATTCTAGAAAATAGTAGAAAGTCAGTTGGAAAAAAAAATGAGTTCTTGCTCAACTAATGCCTTCCTACCATCACTCTTAGCTACTGGGAAATTGTTGATTTTTTCCTTACTGTCCATGTTCCCAATTCTATTAAAATTTTCCTTATGCTGAAAGTTTTCAATAACAATGATATGCCTGTGTCTACAAAATTGTTCTCAGAATTAACAAATAAGTAAGGAAGTTTTCTGGCCAAAGGATTCACCTGCAGGAGCAGGCTTAATTATAACAGCAATTAAAACTTGGAAGCCTAAATAAATAAAGACATAAATCATAAAGGTGAGTAAGCTTCTGCAAGACCGGCTCCCCACAAGCACACCAAGTTGTAGATACTTATACATCTGACTCCCTTCACAAGTGATATGAAAGCCACATTAAGAGTAAGTGCCTTGGTTTACAACATAAGATGCACTGAAAATAGCATAGAACAAACTTGCTGCATCTACCCTCTTCCAAGTCTAAGAGCAATGTAGAGAAATGTCTTCTATGGAAGAGAAGGGATTAAGTCTGGGACTCATATTTGAGAGATAATAGTAGGCCTGCCATGATTAAACTCAACACCTTGGTGAGTACAGTTATGCCTCCACAGATCAATCCACAGACTCAATCACCAGAAGTGAATTCCTCCATAGTCCTTTCCCCAACCATGGACAAGAGAGGGAAAAGCAAGACATCACTAGAGCACAGAATGAAAGCTCCCAAGGACTGTGCTTTGGATTCAGAACCAGGCCTACCTAAGGAGATGCTCCTCCAAAGAGAAACCAAGGCCTTTCATCCCTAGGACAGAATTTTTGTAGGGTGTTCTAACTGGTAAACCCTGAAGCTCATGGGAACGTATGTATTTTGGCTTGGACCATCATCAGTGCTTTCACTTAATGAACCTAGACTACTATTCCTTTCATAAAGATTGTCCAGGTTGTTTTGGCTATTAAACTTTGGTATGATCCAACTTAGCATTAGCCTAGGCAGCCTGGAGAATCTGTACTCTCTCCTCTAGTCTTAGACAGCACAGCTATTTTCATGTCAGTGAGGAAAACTGTCTCTAGAGCTACCCCATATAACACTGAGAAAAAGTGAGGCAAGAACCTATAGTAGAATTAAACATTACCAGCTGTGCTATGAGCCTGCATACACCCTGAAACTATAGGCCTTTGTGGTTGTGAGATTCATGAGATTCACTTGCAATCCAGGTTAGCAGTTGGGACCAAAGGACTGCTATCAGCATTAGTACGAAACCTAAAAACTCCCATATGTAGTCAACTTTCTATGTACTAAATAATATTTTATTATCTATATAATTTAAACTTTAACTAATGCAAATAGTAAACTATTATATAAATGAACTATGTGTTTCAATTAACAGGAAATAGTGCTTTCATAACTTGTTACAAATATCCCTTTATAAATTAACCCATGAAATTATTTTTATGGAATAAGCTTTCCTGGAGTACTTTTAGCTTGTATAATTACCAAGTTATAATTATCAAAGGCTTTTAAAGAATATAACTGGATGTTTCTTTAAGTAACTGTTCCTTAATTATTTGTGTCTATCATATTTGTGTCTATATGCTTATAGATCAAAACAATTTTAAATTATATATTTCAATAATAGAAAGATATTTTGATCTTGTATAAAAGAAAATTAAAATTAAAGTGCACATGATAGATTAGTATTTAATTCTGGCCAAGTTAAAATTACACAGATAACTAATTGTAGATATTCATTATTAAAAATTCTTTTCTGCTTTAGATAAATCATGTAAGTTTAATTACCTTTATGAAGCAGAAAATATTTTTCTAAGTACTGCTCCAAAGGCTTGTTTAACTTGCTTATTTCTCAGTGTATAAATGAATGGGTTCAACAAAGGGGCAACTGAAGTGTTGAGCACAGCTATTCCTTTGCTCAAAGTCACTCTTTCATTTGCTGAAGGCTTTATGTAGATAAATATGCAACTCCCATAAGTGAGGGAAACAACAATCATGTGAGAAGAACAAGTGGAAAAGGCCTTTTTCTTTTGCTGAGCAGAAGGGAATTTCATAATTGTCTTGACAACGTGAGCATAAGAAAGGATGACTATACCTAATGTGACAATGAGTGTCATGAGAGCTAAGATGAAAGCCATCACTTCTAGTAAATTTGTGTCTGAGCAAGAGAGTTGTAGAAGAGGAGAAACATCACAAAGGAAATGGTCAATGATATTTGAAGCACAGAAATCCAAATCAAGGCCAATAATCAGTGGTGGAAAAATAACCAGGAATCCAGTTACCCAAGAACCCACGACAAGCTGATGACAAACTTTACTGTTCATGATAGATGCATAGTGCAAGGGTTTGCAGATGGCAATATAGCGGTCATAGGACATGGTAGCCAAGAAGAAAAACTCTGTGGCCCCCAAGAATATATAAAAGAATAATTGACAAAAACAGCCATTATAAGAAATTGTCTTTTCCTGAGTTACAATAGTGATTAAAAATCTTGGAATGCAGGTTGTTGTAAATAAAATTTCTAAGAAAGAAAAATTACGGAGGAAAAAATACATTGGCGTCTTGAGAATGGGATCTAGCAGAGTGAGGGCAATGATAGATAAATTCCCTAGCATACTCAGCAAGTAATTTAGTAAAAGAGACACAAAAATCACAGTCTGTAACTGAGGATTATCTGTCAGTCCAAGAAGGATAAACTCTATCTGTCTTGTATGGTTCTTCATTTCTCTTCGTGATATCATTCAAGTTCTAAAAATAAAAAAAGATGTATATAAATTAAAATCCACATGAGTATATGTACATCCAGTAAACAATAAATTACAGGATCCATATTCCTTAGTACAGCCCTTTCAAATATAATATGCATTGATACTAGAGATGAGGTGGTGACTATATAACAATCATTTTCCAATTAATGTAATAGAGAATTCAGCTCATCATTGGAAACTGATCTGAGCAACTTGTAAGAGCTTAGGTTTTTTATTCTTTCTATTTAAATTTTGACTTAATTGTAACTAAGTATAAATCTGATAAAATATTAAATATCTTTGCATTGGGAATAAAAAGAATCCATTAAATATTATATTACTCTTTTTATCTAAGGGTAATAATGACAGTATAATAAATTGAAATCTATAGTTTAATTAGTAGCCTTTAATTTTCATGCTGAAATATATGTCTTGTTACCTCTAATAGCTTTTCTGTGATGTACAGACAATATATCATAGAGGAATACAATCAAGAAATTGAAGTTTAAATGCAAAATAAATAATAGATCAATATAAAACAATTGAGAGAGATTATTAAATATTTACAAAAGTAAAACTTGAATGTAAGCATTAGATATAGGTCATATATTATAACTTTTAGTAAAAGATAAAATACAATTACACTATTTAAAGCTAAATAATTCTTTAAATACTTTTAAAAACAATTTTATTTATGTAATATAGTGTAAAAACATCAATAAATATGCAATTAATGAAAAGTGTTCAATAGTATTTCAGGAGCAGATTTCCAAAGGACATTTTATAAACTGTATGCTTTGTAAATGTCTAAAAGTTTCATGTATTTAAGACATCCACAAATCTGATATCCTACAAAATTGATGACACTTAAAAGTAAAACATCCTCACAGTAGATTTAATCTATAGTTTTATTACATAATTAGTATAAGTCTTATAAACATTAGATATATTATATCAAAGGAAAAGATCAAATCTTGTGTTGTTAGCTCACATATTTTCATACTAGAAAGACAAACTGTGGGTTTACTGACTGATATATCTATTCATGGTTTCAGCAAAATTGTGTCTCATTTTAATATCTTGATTAAAGTTTCATTATTACTTTCTAAAATTACTAAATTATTTTCAAGTAAACTTAAGGGTAACCAAAATTTGGGAAATTCAAAGTATTCTCCATTGACTTTTCATGTCTTAGCAGTAACCAACAGTTCCATAATTGGACTTAAAGTCTACTCAGCAGGAAGGGAGTCTACTCAATGCCTGGTACTGGAAACCTAGTCAATTACCCAGGAACAGTAAGGTCATGGATCTTAGAGGAGAATCTACTAAAGCCACTTGACTAGACTTTCCTGATTACCAACTGCATTAAATGTTATCCTTATTCCCACAGGTAAGTGTAGCTTTCACCCCATCACCACAGAAACGATTTGCAGTGGATAGAGGCCACCACAGAAAATCACAACTGGTCACAATTGAGTACAACTGTACTTGCAGTGTACAGCCCCTGATAGATACATAGACAAGACAACCCTTACAGGTAAGGCTCAGGTGATTTACCAGAATAGAGACAAAAACATTGTAAGATCCAGAGACCAGGAAGCTTGCTTGTGTCTTGTAGAAATTACAGGGATGTTACATCGAAAATAGAGTTTTGAAGAAAGATTTAATTCATTACCTCATTCCTTGATCTTGTCTTCATTTGACAATTTTCTTTTTACTAATATATCCATCTTCTTTCTCAGCAAAACAATTTAGCATTTCTGTAATCTAATGTGGGTATCCCACTATTTTCAAACATAGAAAAAAGATATTTGTTTTTCAAAAGCTGAATTTGGCAATTAGAAATTATCAATAAGTTATGCTTGCTCAAAATACATTGATCACAATCAACATTTCCAAAGGAATTTTTTTTCTGTTTTAATTATATACTAAAGCATGTATATTTGCTCTTGTAAAAAGTGACTTCTAACTTTTCATGTTTGAATGACTTTTCACATGACTAGGTTTTCACTAATTAGCCAACAGGGGGACTATAATTTTCTCCACAATTTTCCAGTGTGATTTCAGGTTCAAAACCTAGAAATTCAAATATAAGTACCTGAATCAGATTTCATAACTTATATTTTATGAATATAACATTGGTGAGAAATTACAACTGTTTTATACAATGAAAAAAATCAAAGTTTCATGATTTGGCCATTTATATTTTGAATAAGTTTCATTGTATATATAATTATTTTAAAATTTTTAAATCGTATGTTGTATTCTTTGTAAATTTCATGCATTTATGAAATGTATATTGATCACATTCATTCACCACTGTCTCCTTCTATGTCACCTTAGCATCCCTCAACTTCTCTCTTCTAAGTTTACTGTTGTCTTTTATTTTAGTTTTTGATATGAGTAAATTATTCTTAAATGTTTTAAAGAAAATTAATGTTATTATTTTACTTACCATTAATTGAACATGTTAGCATCACCTTTTCTTGACTATATGGACAGTTATAATAAAAAGCATTTATACTCATTAAAACAATATTTAATCTTGTGGACATGAAAATTAAAATAAAAGAAATTTCAGGTTAAATAATAGCAAACAATTAAGATGTGAATTTTAAAAATCAAAGTAATATTTATTTTCAATCACATCTCTGAGCACCTCAGCTCATACCATAGATAACAAGGAATTCATTTAATCATTTTTTAAGATACCAGAGAAATCATGAGATAAGACATATATGCACAACTAATTTAATCTCATAATTTCATAAAAATTATTAAAGCTAAAATCATCTCCTGGAAATTAGCTATTACCAGTTCCCTGTTATTTAAAATGTAAAATAGTCTCTCTATAAGAAATCTAAGGAGCCAGTATTCCAAAGGAAAAGAAAGAATAATTTTAAAACATGAAAAGCAATTTTAAAACACCAATAGACTTTTTATATTTGTCACTGAATTAAAATAAGTTATTTGCTGGAGGCTGTGATGTACTGGGGAGCAAAGTTATGAAGATGGCAAGTTCAATTCAGATTATTTACACAGTTAGACTTTGTCTCTAAAGTAAATGCTTCTTCTTAAGAAGCTGAGGCAGGAGGATTGTCACAACTATGAGTTCAACCTAGATTATATAATGACTACCAGACTATCATGGACCCTGATGTCATCTCCAAAATGTTTTCTTACGAGTATAATGATATAAAGTACTACATTAAAAATAGTAACTTTGGGGACTAGGGAGTGGCCCCGTGGGGACTAGGTAAGTGGCAATTGTTATGTAAGCATCAGAACATGAGTTTGGATTCTCAAAATCCACATCACAGCTAGATACAGTGTGTCTGTACCCTAGGGATACTAGTCCTGGCATTTCACTCAATGGTACACCAGCCAAGCCAAAACAAGGAGCTTCAGGTTCAATAAGAAATCATGTCTCAAAATTTAGGTCAAGTCATCAAGGAAAGACATCCTGATGTTAGCCTCTGGCTTCTATACATGCCTGAATGGATGGATGCAGATGTACACATACATCATTGCCCTCTAAAAAAAATTTAATAAATCAATAAAAAATTACTTTTAAGACTGTTGTAGAAACACGGTAGTGAGTGTGAAATAAAATTGTATTCTATAACAATTATTATTTTGGAGATAATGACAAATGAATCCCTTTTGAGGAATAATTATTTTGAGGATCTATGTTTGTATTCCCAGTGTGTGAGTCATCACTAAGGCAACAACATCTGAATACCTAGTAGAAAAATTACTCCTATTTTCTTTCTCAAAAGCTATAGTGTTATATATTAGTGAGTTAAATGAAACTCTACACAAATTGTGATTTTGAAATGAATATTGGAGTAATTCTTATTATTTACTTAGTTAGTGAGTTAGTTAGTTAACTAGTTAGTTAGTTAGTTAGTTAGTGTTCATAGGGCACCACAGTATGCCTGTAAGGCCAGAAGAAGCACATAGGAATAAATTCTCTTTCAGAGTGTGGAACATTTATCTACCAAGCCATCTTGTGAACCTTAACTTTGGAATAATTACTTCAATGTTCTATGGACACCTAAATGAAAACTTTATTTAGTATTACTAATTCTTATAATGTCTACCAGATACTTATCACTACTTTAGTGCTCTTTTCATTCTTATTATTATCATACTAGGAAAAATAGTATAATTATGAACAATTTTGGATTTTGAAAATATAGAGAAATTGTATGTGCTTATGGAAGAATCTAGAAATTAGGGAGAAAGGTTACAAGGTGATCTCTGATATAAGATATAGTTTGATAGGTCTTACTGCATGATTATAATAAGGCAATTAGACAACTTGATGATTGGTAAATAATATTCTGGCATAAAGAAGATATTTAATAATATTTAAAAATAAATAATTGTTAAGGGAGATGAGGGAAATAGTTCTGTAGGTAATAATCCTTGCTGTAAAGTATCCTTAAGCCTGAGATTAAGTTCCCAGCAATCATGTAAAAAGCTGGGTGTCTCCATTCCTCTGTTGAGGGACATCTGTGTTTTTTCCAGCTTCTGGCTATTATAAATAAAGCTGCTATGAACATAGTGGAATATGTGTCCTTATTACATGTTGGAGCATCTTCTGGGTATATGCCCAGGAGTGGTATTGCTGGATCTTCTGGTGAATTATGTCCAATTTTGTGAGGAACCGCCAAACTGATTTCCAGAGTGGTTGTACCAGCTTGGAGTCCCACCAGCAATGGAGGAGTGTTCCTGTTTCTCCACATCCTTGCCAGCATCTGCTGTCACATTTACACAATGGAGTACACTAAGCTATTAAAAACAATGAGTTTATGAAATTCTTAGACAAATGGATGGATCCAGAGGATATCTTGAGTGAAGTAACACAATCACACAAAAAAACACACATATGATGTGCACTCACTGATAAGTGGATATTAGTCCAGAAGCTCAGAATCCTTCTTAGAATAGGGAGCAAAAAACCCATGGAAGGAGTTACAGAGACAAAGTTCAGAGCAGAGTCTGAAGGAACGACCACACAGTGACTGCCCCACTTGGGGATCCATCCCATAAACAACCACCAAACCCAGACACTATGGCAGATGCCAACAAGAGCCTGCTGACAGGAGTCTGATACAACTGTCTCCTGGGGGCCTTTGCCAGTGCCTGGAAAATACAGAAGTGGATGCTCACAATCATCCATTGGAAGGATCACAAGGTCCCCAGTGAAGGAGCTAGAGAAAGTACCCAAGGAGCTGAAGAGGTCTGAAGCCTCAAAGGAGGAACATCAATATGAACTAACCAGTACCCCCAGAGCTCTTTGAAACTAAACCACCAATCAAAGAAAACACATGGTGGGACATGTGGCTCTAGCTGTATATGTTGCTGAGGATGGCCTAGTTGGTCATCAATGGGAGGAGAGGCCCTAGGTCCTGTGAATGTTCTATGCCCCAGTTAGGGGAATGCCAGGACTGAGAATTGGCGTGGATGGCTTGGGGAGCAGGGGAAGAAGGGGTTAGGGTTTTTTTTGGAGGGGAATCTAGGAAAAGGAATAACATTTGAAATGTAAATAAAGAAAATATCTAATAAGAAAAAAAGGAGAGAAAAAAAAAAGCTGGGTGTCTCTATGTGTAGCTATAACCTTAGCCTGTGGGAGCATGGAGACAGGAGGATGCTGGAGACTTGCTGAACTCTAGCTTGACTTAAATTAAGAGACCTTCTCTAAAGTAAAAAGATAAAATGTGATAGAGCAGAACACTGATCTCCTTGTGTATACACAAGAGATACTCATAGATATACAAGCAGTAATTTATCAAAAAAGTAAAAGAGGCCAAGAAATGATACCTAGTCTACAAATTAAACAATACATTGAACGTAGTACATAGATATAGGTTTGGAAGAATGATATTTTTATACTATACTTGCCCAAGCCCAGGGAAATTCCTAATTTAAAATTTAAAACTTGGTTTCCTTTTAACAATTTTTTTTAGATTATAGTTGTATAGTTTACCCTTTCCTTGTCAAATCCTCTAAACCCTACCACATTTGCCTGCCTTTTTCTTTTTTAAATTCCTTCCTTCCTTATAATTAATTAATTATTGATATATCAACATTTTAATATTATTTTATTTAGTAATATTAAAAATATGTATGAATAAATTCCCATTAGGTTATTTACAAAAAGGTCCATATACTAGCATATACATCCATACAAAATATAACATAAAACTGATACCTTTAAAGAAGACTTCAGATTTCTTAGTTTTTAAATTGATATATAACTTTTAATGATCCTAAACATGGGCTAATGTTAGCAGGAGATAACTTTAAAATGATTGTTTGGCTGTCCATAAAATGGCTCAGTGAATCAAGATATAGAGGACTTTTAATCAAGCAACAATGCTACCCTGGCAAAGGATAATATCCAAAGACTTAGGCCTGTGTGATCCTGCTGGTATATAGGCATGCCATTAATATACATATTTAATCCTTCTGGCTGGAATACAGACCTGATTTTAGTACATATCTCAATGAAGTCTAATTGAGAGGAAGACAAAGTGACAGACCAGTGAAAAATTTGACAGAATGAATCAGAGATAAAACAGGCCCCACTCTCATGAGAACAGACAGAAAAGAAAGGCTACTTAATAGCAGAGCAGAGAGAGAGACAGAGACAGACAGAGAGAGAGAGAGAGAGAGAGAGAGAGAGAGAGAGAGAAAGAGTTAGTTCAGTTCAGTTCAGTTCAGTTTGGTACACTTCAGTTGAACTCAGCTCAATTCAGTTCTGTTTCTGAAGTTTAGAGGCACTTTTTCCAAGCAGAGCAACTCAGTATGAAACCTGGAGAAGTCACATTGAATCTATCAGGTTGGATAAGCGTTTGAGCTGAAAGAGCTCAGTTGTACCAGCCAGCCAGAGTTTTGAAAGAACTAGAAAGAGAAATAAAAGTCACAAATACTGGTATGAGGTGGAATCTCAGGGTTGTTTTGATTTGCATTTCCCTGATGATTAAGGATGTTGAACATTTTTCAGGTGCTTCTCAGCCCTTTAGTATTCCTCACTAGAAAATTCTTTGTTTAGCTCTGTACCCCATTTTTAATGGGGTAATTTGAATTTCTGAAGTCCAGCTTCTTGACCTCTTTGTATATATTGGATATTAATCCTCTATCAGATTTAGGATTGGTAAAAATCGTTTCCCAATCTGTTAGTGGCCTTTTCGTCTTATTGACAGTCAGAATGGCTAGGATCAAAAATTCAGGTGACAACAGATACTGGCGAGGATGTGGAGAAAGAGGAACACTCCTCCCTTGCTGGTGGGATTGAAGCTTGTAAAACCACTCTGGAAATCAGTCTGGTGGTTCCTCAGAAAATTGGACATAGTACTACCATAAGATCCAGCAATACCTCTCCTGGGCATATACCCAGAAGATGTTCCAACTGGTAATAAGGACACATGCTCCACTATGTTCATAGCAGCCTTATTTATAATAGCCAGAAGCTGGAAAGAACCCAGATGTCCCTCAACAGAGGAATGGATACAGAAAATGTGGTACATTTACACAATGGCATACTACTCAGCTATTAAAAACAATGAATTTATGAAATTCTTTGGCAAATGGATGTATCTGGAGCATATCATCCTTAGTGAGGTAACCCAATCACAAAAGATGTCACTTGATATGCATTCACTGATAATTAGGCCAGAAACTTAGAATACCGAAGATATAATTTGCAAAACATAAGAAAATCAAGAACGAAGACCAAAGTGTGGATACTTCATTCCTCCTTAGAATAGGGAACAAAACAACAATGGAAGGAGTTACAGAGACAAAGTTTGGAGCTAACATGAAAGGATGGACCATCCAGAGGCTACCCCACCCAGGGATCCATTCCATAATCACCAAACCCAGACACTATTACATATGCAAGCAAGATTTTGCTGAAAGGACCCTTATATAGCTATCTCAAGTGAGGCGATGCCAATGCCTGGCAAATACAGAAGTGGATGCTCACATTCATCTATAGGATAGAACACAGGGCCCCCAATGGAGGAGCTAGAGAAAGTACCCAAGGAGCTGAAGGAGTCTGCAACCTTATTATCTGGAACAACAATATGAACTAACCAGTACCCCCAGAGCTCGTGTCTCTAGCTGCATATGTAGCAGAAGATGGCCTAGTCAGCCATAATTGGGAAGAGGGGCCCCTTGGTCTTGTAAACTTTATTTGCCCCAGCCAGAGCCAAGAAGTGGGAGAGGGTGGGTAGGGGAGCAGGGCGGAGGTTGGGTATAGGGAACATTCAGGATAGCATTTGAAATGTAAATAAAGAAAATATCTAATAAAAAAATAAAAAAATATCACAAATACAAAAAGTACTTTCAGCCAACCTTGACAACCAGAGTTTGAGAACCTTATAGGAGAAGGAAAAAACCATCTACCACTGGTTGTCCTGTGCTCTCCATTGTTGAACATGGTTAAGCACACACCTACATGTTTTAAAACTTACTTTAATAAGGGTCGTTAAATGGTTTAACCTCCCTTCTAGCTCACCATTTACCAGAGGTGTGGAAAGGAAAAGTTAATAGGGCAAAAAGGGTCATGGACCTGTTTAGAAATAGTTTTTTGGGTCAAATCCAATAATTACTTGCTCTTAAAAATAGTAAGATCTACTTGTGAAATATAAATGCAACTTCAGTCATAAAGAAATTAAGTGGTTATATTAAGTGGAAAGTTTGACAACTTCTGAAAATTTTTTTCTATACTGTGAGCAGTATTGGAAAGAAACATAATATTCTCTTAAGTAAAATACACATTGAAATTGGCAAAATACAAGTTAATATTATTTTACCTTCTTTGTACATGGTCATAAATATATGATAGTATAATAACTTAGACATTATATATTCATCAAATATAACTTGAAACCATTTTTAATTTTAAGTGAAATTTAAAACTAAAATTTGTTAATTTTGCTGGAGTTAAGGAATCACACTCAGACTTTCTGTTTTCTCTGCAGACATTCTGGTAGTGAGTCTTAATGCAGGTCACAACCTGAAATCTAAAAGACTACAAAGACATTGAAAAATGTCTATTCAATTAGTAGTTTAAATATTTCTATTGAAAAATATAGAAGTTTTCATGCTCACATGAAAAGATTTCACTGAAAAAGTAGCTTGAAATATTGTATAGTCTAAAGAACAAAAGTCAAAATGTGAAAATCCTCTTCAAAATTCTGCTCATAATACATGGCTTTTGGTTTTTATGTTATGTTATGTTTTGTTTTGTCTTGTTTTGTTTTGTTTTGTTTTGTTTTGTTTTGTTTTGTTTTGTTTTGTTTTGAGACAAGGTTTCTCTGTGTAGTCCTGGCTGTGCTGGAACTTCTTTTGTAGACCAGGCTGGCCTCAAACTCAGAAATCTGCCTGCCTCTGCCTCACGAGTGCTGGGATTAAAGGCGTGCGCCACCAACGCCTGGCTGCTAAAATATATGGATCTCCTTTCTTCATTTACTTTATATAATTAAATAAAACATTCATTTCTTCGAAAAAGATGCAATCCTGTGTACTGTAGTAATGAATGCCTTTTTCACTTGCTGATTCCTCAAGGTGTAGATAAAAGGATTCAAAAGTGGAGCCACTGAGGTATTGAGCACAGAAATTCCTTTGGAAATAGATACTCTCTGCTTAACTGATGGTTTAACATACATGAAGATGCAGCTGCCATATGAAAGGGATATTACAATCATATGAGAAGAGCATGTAGAGAAAGCCTTCTTCCTCTGTTCGGTTGAAGGAATTTTTAGAATTGTCATAGCAATGTAAGTGTAAGATATGATCACCATTAACAGTGTGAGTAAGAGTGTCACCAAAGCTGAGACAAATCCCATTGTTTCCAGGAGCTGTGTGTCTGTGCAAGAAATCTGAAGAAGTGGAGTCGTGTCACAGTAGAAATGATCAATTTTGGAAGCACAGAATTCAAGATTCAAGCCTAACACAAGTGGTGGAAAGATGACAAAAAAGCCAGCAAGCCAACAACTGAGGAGCAGCTGCACACAGACTTTATTGTTCATGATGGTCATATAGTGCAGGGGCTTGCAGATGGCAACATATCTGTCATAGGACATGGCTGCCAGCAAATAAAATTCTGATGCTCCAAATAAGAAAGCAAAAAACACTTGAGTCACACAATTACCATAGGAAATGGTTTTGTCCCCAGTTGCCATAGTAACAAGCAATTTGGGGATGCATGTAGTAGTGTAGGAAAACTCTAAGAAAGAAAAATTCCGAAGGAAAAAATACATGGGTGTTTTTAGGTGAGCATCCACAAGTGTGAGTGTGATGATGGTCAGATTGCCAGTTATGCTGAGCAGATAGGTAAGAAGCAGGAAGATAAATAACACAACTTTCCACTGTGGGTCATCAGTCAAACCTGCTAGGATGAAAACTGTCACTTCTGTATGGTTCTTCATTGTGACTCTGTGACTGGTAGCTGGTCTAAATAAAGTGTGGGGAAGGAGGCTATAACTACAGAACTATAATAACGATGCATAATGCTGAAGTACGACCAACATTTCAAATGCTAGTTTTCAAAAGCTAGTTTTTAAAAAGACCATCTCTAAATAGGGCTGTACCAAATAAATAGGCTTTTTTGTATATAGCTTCATGGTATATGGGCAGAAATAAAATATATTATTTCGGATGTTATTGCTTTTATCTCCTTATTTAAAGAGGTTTGATAGAATAAAATCTTAAAAGTTTGCATTCAAATCTAAAGTCGCTTGAAGAACAACACTGTTTTCAGCTCTCCCCTTTCATCCTTTCTGTTCCTCTTCACATAATTCTCTCTCTCTCTTTCTCTCTCTCTCTCTCTTACACACACACACACACACAGAGAGAGAGAGAGAGAGAGAGAGAGAGAGAGAGAGAATGCTAGCAGGGTCCATGCACATAAGGACACACATGTCATCTTCAGATCTTAGTTTAATATACTATCATCAATTACCATAACTATTCAAGTTAAATACTATCACTGCTATCATTACTGTGTTCTTGTTTCAGAAATCTAAATGAAGCCTAAGAAATAATTTCTTTTGTAGTTTAATTTTTATTTCAATTGTTTTAATTTCTATTGTTATCTTATACTCTGTATACACTCTATTCCAATACCAACTCTGGTTAAAGCCACTATTAATAAACTATTTTGTTTGTCTTCTGCAGTGGCAGTATTGGAAATGAGACAAACCAGTATTATAAATTAATATTGGGGTGGAAAAGTTGAAATGCAAATGTAGAAATATGGGTTTTGTTGGATTGTAGAGGCAGGGAATACCAAGACAAAGTCAAATGGAAATCTATTGGGATAAAGAGTTTTAGAGATTAATTGTGAACTTGTGGTATAAAAGGTTAGAGAATCTAAAATATTAAGAGAAACTGTTAAGTATAAACATTTTCTGCACCATTTACTAATTCTTTGACTAAATATTGGAAAAAATAATGATTTTGAGATCTGTATGGTCTGCAAAGCAGGAGCTGAGTTTCAAAAGCACAATGTGTCATTGAGTAAATTAACAGGTTTTAGGAAACATGTAAATTCTCTGGTTAATATTTGGGTATAAAGATGTTAAGGAACTGAGGGCATAGATCAGTATTGCAGTCCTTCTGTAGCCTGAATAAGATCCCAAGTTTGATACATATAATTGAAAGAGTATATACATACCTTCAGAGGACTAATTAACAAGTAGATAACTATGTAGTATATTTTGACAGTGGTACTAAGACATGAAATTGTGACTTGGGCCAGGGAAAGAGATCAGTGCCTTCCTCAGTCATCACGAGACCAGCTTCCTCCTTCAACAGATGGGAACAAACATAGAGACTCAGAGTCAGACATTATGGACAGCCCTTGGAACACTCAGCTCTAAATGAGATGTCTGCATCAAATCACTCCTGGCAGAGCTCAAGGAACCTCAAGGAAGAAGAGATAGAAAGCATGTAAGAGACAGAGGAAATGAAGGAAACCAGGAGAACAAAGTTCTTTAAATCAGTGAGCACAGGTTATATGAACTCAAAGAGACTCAAGTAGCAAGCACAGGGTCTGCATAGGTTTGGAATAGGTAATTTTTATCTATCTATCATCTATCTATCATCTATCTATCATCTATCTAACTATCTATCTACCTATCATCATCTATCATCTATCTATCATCAATCATCTATCTATCTATCTATCTATCTATCTATCTATCTATCTATCTATCTATCTATCATCTATCTATCATCTATCTATCATCTATCATCTATCTATTATCTATCATCTATCTATCTATCTATCTATCTATCTATCATCTATCTATCTATCTATCATCTATCATCTATCTATCTATCAATCATCTATCTACCATCTATCTATCATCTATCTATCTATCTATCATCTATCTATCTATCTATCATCTATCTATCTATCTATCTATCTATCTATCTATCTATCATCTATCTATCATCTATCTATCTATCTATCTATCTATCTATCTATCTATCTATCTACCTTCTATATATCTGTCATCTATCTATTTATCTATCATCTATCTATCTATCATCTATCTATCTATCTATCTATCTATCTATCTATCTATCTATCTATCTATCTATCATATATTTATCTACCACCCATCTATTATCTATCAATCTATATATCAATCAATCTATCTATCTATCTATCTATCTATCTATCTATCTATCTATCTATCTTTCTATCTATCTATCTATCTATCTATCTATCTATCTATCTATCTATCTATTATCAACTTTAGTGTTTTAATGAAATTCCTGAGTGTAGGAAGAATGGGGTCTCTATTTCTTGTCCTTCTATTAGTCTTTTTTATGTTTGTTTCATTCAATTCCAATAGGTTAGTTTTTGTTTTATCTTAAAACTTATTTTATTACAAAAATAAAAGTTAACCCTTCCCTGAAAGAAATAAAAATATTTGTTCTTTGCACAGCTATCATACTGCAGATGATAATTAAAAGTAATGATGTCTCTAGAGAAAATACTTTCCTAGGGAATCTTCATCATCAAATATATGAACAAGTTAAATTTTTATAATTGTCATAACATTATATGACAATACTTTCTTTCTTAAGACTATCATGTAGGTCACTTATAATCTCTAAAATATGCATTAATATGAATAAAATATTTTAATAATATAAACAATAAAAATAGGTATTCAAGGACAAATTAAACTACTTTACATTATTATCAGGGATGTTTCATTGAAAATAAATCTAGACTTTTATCATAGGTGTAAGGTTAAGAAAAAATACTCAAGAAGATGTAGTAGTTCTAACAGAAGAAATGTGAGAGACTCAATCATGTCCTTTGGAACAAGAAGCAGAGTTGATGCATCCAAAATAACATGGGAAAGGAAGTATTATTTCGGTAGGACACTCCTTTCACATTCAGATAATTGTTAAGGTATCTTTTACAGAGTTCCCAGATTTACACAAGTAGCCTCATGACAGTAATGACAGCTAAAGCACAAAAAAATTAGATGTTCCACACTTAAGAGGATAGTTTGTTGAACTTCAACAGTTACATTCAGAAACTATTCCTGAACAAATTATGCCAAAATAAAGTTTACACTAGACACTGAATCTATGAATGAAACTTCATTTATTCTAGCAATCAGGAATATCAATTTAATGTTAAAAAGAATTTCATTTTTAGGTTGTCAAGTGTGTCTTTATCTTCTTATTCCTAGAGAAAAATTTAAAATGTTGAATAAAAATATCATAATGGTTAAACAAAAAGAAAGTTCCAAAAGACACAGAAGGATTTACTATATATAAATTTAGCCAACATCAATTGCTTTCATTTTTTGAATCTAAAATCAATTTGTCAAAAATCTTATAAATACAAACATTTATTTGAAACATAAAGAGAATACCTTAAATGAATATATGCACAGTCATACTTTGGCAAAGTGATCCGAGTCCTTACAATGAAGTATCCTACCAGAAAGCTGATCTGAATTTGTCTGGCTCTACACCAAAGTCTATGGTTTGTTTTTCTCATTGTAAGAGTAATCTTCATTGCCTAATTTATTTCAGAATTGTAATTACTTGTGTATTTAAGTCATTTTGTACTCATTACTCACATTGCCACCAAATGGATTAATCATGAATGGTATTTGGGAATTTCCCCCATATTATTGCTTGAATGAGAGAGTCAAAAGGGAATAAAAATTCTTGTGAGATTTTGAGATCTGCACCAACATTTCCCAAGGAAGTATGAGTTTTTATACTATGCAAATGTTTTCCCTAGACAAAATCTATGTTTAAAATGATGCACCTTCAAAGACTATAAACTATTTTTCCCCAAACCCCAATGCATGCTACCCTAATAAGTGCTCAGGAAATTGTAAAAAAACAAAAACTATTATTTTTATGAAACTTCAGTAAAGTTAGTATCCCTTCCATACCTTTACTCAAGATCAAATAATTTATAAAGCAACTGGTTTTGTTTTAGCTAATGTTTCTAAAGACTGGTAGCCCCATCTCAAATTTAGTGGTCCCATAACAAGAGACTCATTGTTCTTCAACTGATGACAGAGAGTAGAAGTAAAGGAGCTCAGGTACAGGGAAAGATCTGTGATAATTTACCCACTCCTGTGAAAAATGGATTAATTTACTTCAATGATCCAAGCCCATTTCCCAGTCCCACTTCCCAACACCTATGCATTGAGGAACTAAAGTTCTGACATAAGAAATTTTCCACCCAAAGGTAGACCAGACTGATTTCAGTTTTCAGTTAAAGGATGCATTCATCTTTCTCTGGAATAGAATCTTACATTTTCAATATATTTTTGTTTACCTCCAACTTCGTTTTCTCTTGACTACTACCCAGGAAGGTGAGTTGAGGAACAACTTATAACTGCATTTATTTGCCTCTCTGATGAAGAGCTAAACACATCATTCATATGTCATATTTCATATATATATATATATATATATATATATATATATATATATATATATATATACTATTTTATATATTATAAATGTCATATTTTATATATACTAATTTTAATATTATATATATTGTGTATATATATATATATATGATCTATCTCATTTTAAATCTCTCTTCTATTATTAAATAACATGTACCATTGGACTGAGCACAGGTTCCCCAGTGAAGGAACTAGAGAAAAGACCCAAGGAGTTGAAAAGGTTAGCAGTCCCTTAGGAGGAACAACAAAATGAACTAACCAGTACCCCTAGAGCTCCCAGGTACTAAATCACCAATCAAAGAGTACATGAGGTGGGACTCATGGCTCTAGCTTCATATGTAGCAGAGGATGGCCTAGTTGGTTATCAATGGGAGGAGAGGCCCTTGGTCCTGTGAAGGCTTGATGTCCCAGTGTAGAGGAATGGCAAGGCTAGGAAGCTGGTGTGGGTGGGTTGTTGAACAGGAGGAGGTGGTAAGAGATAGGTGGTTTTCGGAGGGGAAAGCAGTAAAGGGCAAAATGTTTTAAATGTAAATAAAGTAAATTTCTAATAAAAAAAATTAAAAATTTATCTATCCACTGGATAGTTTTGCCTTTTTGTCAAAGATCAAGTGACCATAGGTATGTGGGTTCATTTCTGGGTCTTCAATTCTATTCCATTGATCTATTTGTCTGTCTCTGTACCAAGACCATGTGTTTTTTATCACTATTGCTCTGTAGTATGGGTTGAGGTCTGGGACTGTGATTCTCCTACAAGTTCTCTTATTGTTGAGAACAGTTTCCTCTACCCTGTTTTTGTTGTTGTTGTTGTTACAGATGAATTTGAAAATCTTTTCTTTTCTTTTCTTTTCTTTTCTTTTCTTTTCTTTCTTTCTTTCCTTCCTTCCTTCCTTCTTTTTTTCCTTTCTTCCTTTTTTCCTTCCTTCCTTCCTTCCTTCCTTCCTTCCTTCCTTCCTTCCTTCCTCCTTCCTTCCTTCCTTCCTTCCTTCCTCCTTCCTTCCTTCCTTCCTTCCTTCCTTCCTTCCTTCCTTCCTCCCTTCCTCCCTTCCTTTCTCCAGATTTTAATCCCTTCCCATTCCACCCTCTGACTGTTCCACATCCCATACCTCCTCCCCGGCCCCATGTCTCCATGAGGATGTCCCCACTCCCCACCCACACACCCACCAGACCTCTAAACTTCCTGGAGCCTTCAGTCTCTTGAGGATTAGGTTCATCTTCTCTGACTAAACTGAGACCTGTCAGTCCTCTGCTGTATATGTGTTGGGGGTCTCATATCAGCTGGTGTACGCTGCCTGGTTAGTGTTCCAGTATCTGAGAGATCTCCAGGGTCCAGGTTATTTGAGACTGTTGGTCCTCCTATGGGGTCACCCTCCTCCTCAGCTTCTTTTAGCTTTCCCCTAACTCAACCACAGGGGTCAGCAGCTTCTATCCATTGGTTGGGTGCAAATATCTTCATCTGACTCTTTCAGCTGCTTGTTGGGTCTTTAGGAGAGTGGTCATGATAGGCCCCTGTTGTAAACACTCCATAACCTCAATAATAGAGTCAGGTCTTGGGCCTCCCCTTGAACTGAATCCCACTTTGGGCCTATTGCTGGACCTTCTTTTCCTAAGACTCCTCTCCATTTCAATCCCTGAAGTTCTTTCAGACAGGAACAATTATGGGTCAGAATTTTGACTTTGGGATGGCAACCTCATCCCTCACTTGATGGTCCTGTCTTTCTGCTGGAGGTGGGCTCTACAAGCTCTCTCTCCCCAATGTAGGGCATTTCATTTAAGGTCCCTCTCTTTGAGGCCTGAGAATCTCCCACCTCCCAGGTCTCTGGTACATTCTGTAGCCCCTCCCCCCAAACCGCCTATCTCCTGAGGTTGCAGGTTTCCATTGTTTCTGTTGGCCCTCAGAGATTTCAATCCTTTTCTCCAACCCAGTACCTGATCATATTCCCCTCTCTGCCCCCTCCCCATCCCCTTTCTGTCTCAGGTTCTTCCCTCCCATCTTGTGTTTGCTTTCTTTCAATCTCTGTGAAGAATTGAGTTGTAATTTTATGGCGATTTCATTGAATTTGTAGAGTCCTTTGGCAAGATGCCAATTTTTACTTTTAACCCTGATAAAGGGATGTCTTTCCATCTTCTGAGATCTTTGATTTCTTTCTTCAGAACCTCGAAGTTCCAGTTGTACAGATCTTTCACTTGCTTTTTTAGAATCACACCAACCATCCAGTGGGAAAAAGGCAGCATATTCAACAAATGGTGCTGACTCAAGTCATGGTTGGCATGTAGAAGAATGCAAAATGATTTATTATTATCTTTTTGTACAAAACTCAAGTCCATGTGGATCAAGGAACTTCACAAGAGAAAGTGGGAAAGCGCCTTGAACACATCAGCACAGGGGAAAATTTCCTGAACAGAATACCAATGACTCAGGCTCTAAGATCAAGAATTGACAAATGGGATCTCATAAAATTGAAAAGCTTCTGAATATAACAGCAAAGGCTTGTGCTGTAAGATCAAGAATTGACAAATAGAACCTCATAAAGTTGCAAAGCTTCTATAAGGCAAAAGATACTGTCAACAAGACAAAAGGGCCACCAACAGATTGGGAAAGGATCTTTACCAATCCTAAATCAGATAGGGGGTTGATATCCAATATATATAAAGAACTCAAGAAGGTGGACACCAGAAAATCAAATATCCCCATTAAAAAGTGGGGCACAGAGTTAAACAAAGAATTCTCAACTGAGGAATACCGAATGGCTGAGAAGCACTTGAAAAAATGTTCAACATCCTTAATCATCAGGGAAATGAAAATCAAAACAACCCTGAGATTCCACCTCACACCAGTAAGAATGGCTAAGATCAAAAATTCAGGTGACAACAGATGCTGGCGAGGATGTGGAGAAAGGGGAACACTCCTCCATTGTTGGTGGGACTGCAACCTTGTTCAACCACTCTGGAAATCAGNGCCAGCTGTCAGGTTAAAAAGCCTAGTGTGCATGCATAGCTCTCCTCAAGTGATAGCCCCTCCCGAACGGGTTATATGCTAATGAGGTGCAGCTTGTTGCACCAATCCGCAATCACTATGACACCCTCCCCTTCCCTGGGAGGATATATAAGCAGTAGCTCTCCTGCTGATTAGGGTCCTGGGCATCTACAATCAAGGCACTCCTGAATAAAGGCTGTTTGAGAAGATCCCGGTGGTGGCATGTCTTTCTTGCCGGTCCACATCTCACCAACCCTACATCAGACAGAGAGCTAATATCCAATATATGTAAAGAACTCAAGGAGTTAGACTCCAGTGAACCAAATAACCCTATTTAAAAAATATGGTACATAGCTAAACAGAGAATTCTGAATAAAATCCTGAATGGATGAGAAGCATCTAAAGAAATGTTCAACATCCTTAGTCATTGGGGAAACACAAATTGAAACAACCCTGAGATTCTATCTCACACCAGTCAAAATGGCTAAGATCAAAAACTCGGGTGACAGCAGATGCTAGTGAGGATGTGGAGAAAGAGGAACACTCCTCCATTGCTGGTGGGATTATAAACTGGTACAACCACTTTGGAAATCAGTCTGGTGGTTCTCCAGAAAATTGAACATACTACTACCTGAGGATCCAGATATACCACTCCTAGGCATATACCCAAAAGATGCTCCAACATATAACAAGCACACATGCTCCACTATGTTCATAGCAGCCTGATTTATAATAGCCAGAAACTAGAAAGAACCCAACAGAGGAGTGGATACAGAAATTGTGGTACATTTACATAATGGAGTACTACTCAGCTATTAAAAACGATGACTTCATGAAGTTTGTAGGCAAATTGATGGAACTAGAAAATATCCTGAGTGAGGTAACCCTGTCACAAAAAGAACACACATGGTATGTAGTCACTGATAAGTGGACATTAGAAAAAAAAAACATGGAATACTCACAATACAACTCACATGAAGCTCAAGAAGAAGGAAGACTAGAGTATGGATGCATCAGTCCTACTCAGAAGGGGGAACAAAATAATCATGGGAGTAAAGGGAGAAAAAGAGCTGGGAGGAAGAAAGGAGGGGAAGGGAAATAAATGGAAGGTTAAGGTGTGTGAATAGATGAGTGAGAAGTACAGAGGGTCAGGAAATTGAGTGGAGGTGTGTAGCAGTGGGCTATGGGGAACTAAGAGTAGTCACTAGAAAGTTCCAGATGCCAGAAAAGCAAGAGACTCACAGGCCCAACTGGGATGACATTAGTTGAAATACCCAACAAAGGGGAAAGAGAACCGTAGAGACCATAACCAGAGGTTAGGCACAGCCCCAGGATGAGTAATGGAGCCACCGAACCATCTCAAAAATATTAACCCAGAATTGATCCCATCTAAAGGAAATGGAAGGACAAAGAGTGGAGCAGAAACTGGAGGAAAGGCCATCCAGAAATTGCCTCACCTGGAGATCCATGCCATTTTCAGAAACCAAATCCAGACACTATTGCTGATGTCAAGAAGTGCTTGCTTACAAAAGCCTGGTATAGCTTCCCCTGAGGGGCTCTGACAGAGCCTGACCAATGCAGATGTGGATGCATTCAGCTTACTATTAGACTGAGCATGGGGACCTTAATGGAGGATTTAAGGGAAGGACTGAAGAAGATGATGGGATTGGTGACCCCATAGGAGAAACAACAATATCAACCAACCAGACTCCACTCCAGAACTTCCTGGAACTAAACCACCAACCAAAGAGTGCACATGGAGAGACCATGGCTCCAGCTGCATATGTAGTGAGGATTGCCTTATCTAACATCAATGACAGGCTAGGCCCTTGTTCCTGAGGAGGCTTTATGTCCCAGCATAGGGAGATGCTATAGCAGTGAGGTGGGAGAACACCTCATAGAAGCAGAAGGGGAGTGGGCTGGGGATTTGCACAGGGGACTCTGGGAAGGGAGATAACATTTGAAGTGTAAATAAGTAAAATAACCAATAAAAAGATCCCATTTAAACCAAAGTAAGTTTAAAGACTCTATGTTTTGTATTATTCCGTGATTTAAGTTTTAATTTTTGCAGGGAACCTTCTGGGCATTTAGGATAAACCAAGGCAGGTGGTGGCTGTGGTGGCAAAAGTTGCTATTGTCGAGGCAACTTAGCTTTTTTAAACTTTCTTTTCTTTGGGCAGATCCTGCTGTTTTCTGGCAATTAACATTTGCTGTTTAGCAATGGGTGATTAAGTAAAAAAATGTTGATTATTCTGCTCTTTATTCTTATCTCCCAGGCCATTAGCTAATTCTGTAAGTTGTTTGGAGTTTGTTAATTCCTTGTCAGTCAGGCAAAGTTATGCTTACATAAAAAACACACTCAGTCTGGATGAAAAGATAAGAGGTTTGATTCATTTGACATACACAGACACACACACACACACACACACACACACACACACACACACACACACACACACATTCATGTAAACATACTCTGGTCAGGCCAAACCACCTATCTCATCAGCTCTACAAGTATTCATGCATACCTACATAATACATACATCTATACTTACATATGCATTCATATGTATGGATAATTTTTTTCCAATCTATTTTAATAAGTTCAAACTCTCCTTTATCCCACCATCCACCAGAGGTAGTGAAAAATAAGTTATTAGGACATGGGGGAAGTTATCCACTTTAGAAATAGTTCTTTGGGGGTGAGTCCAATCTTCATTGTCAGGATATCAGTAATTCAGTCTCATAGCAAATACCAAATATGAAATAGCAGCTGCAATCCAGTCCTCTTGACAAGCAGACACCACACAGGAACCAACAGCTGCAGTTCAATCCTGAAAATGTCACAAGGCTTGCCCAAGGCTGTAGAAGCAGCAAGAAGCCACAGGAACCTCACTAGATGTTCTTTGGCAAGTTTCTCTCTGCAATCACCACAAGAGGAATTTGGCAACACAATCTAAGTCTAAACAAAGTATGCTAGTTTTTAACAAAGAATAGTGAGGCTGAGCAAAGCAAACCAGAACTGGAGTTACCACTGTTTGTGGAGCCATATTTATATTACTTCATCATGTGTCCTCTCACATATCTGCTACAGCAACACCTCCTTTTTACCTGTGTCTGCTTCAGGAAAACATTCTTTCACAAGTCTGTTTTAGCAAACCAACCTTTCACCGGTGTGATAAGCCAGCATAGTTTTGTCAAGAGGCAAACAATCTGTCTTGTGTCTCATTAGTTTTGAAGTTTTGTATAGATAAATCCAGCGAATGTTTTTTTGTCCTTGCACTTAAAATAAATTGTCCAAAGGTCATTAAAGGGAATGAAGGATTCATTGTAGGTTCAAGGACAAAAGATAAAATATTGACTTGGCTTATCTATACAAAACTCAATGGTAACTTAGACATAAACATTATAGTTTTAGACTCTCAATGATACTGTGGAGCTAGTCACAGAAAATTAATTCTAGCTAGATAACTAGACTTAGTGGAAGCACATGTAAACATCTGTAGTAAATTTCTTATTCAATTTCTTATTTGAATTTATGTTTGAACATAAATAGGGAAGAAAAATCCTGACACTCCAAATACTTAGAATTTTCTAAATTACAATTCAGAAGTCCACATATTTCTTGTACTGTGGTATTGAAGAATATAGTTCTAATGGTGAATCAATAAAAGTAAGCATGGGTTGTCAAGAAGCAGTTTTAATTTTTTGACTTCTACACAAAGCAAAGTTTTTAGAGTTCTGTTTGCAGAAGTCAGGGTGGATGAATGAACACTTGAACACATGAGAAGTTCTCTTTCAAAGGTCTGTGATGTGTTGAGGAATCCCAGAGCAGAGGTCTTATTTCACATGGAAATTAAATGGATCTTAATTCTCAATGTGTTTCTCTTGGGCTGGTCCTAAGTTAGATGTACCTTTCCCTAAACCTTCCCCTAGAAACAACTGACTATACCTTGTTGGACCACATTTCTCATCATAACATTTGAAAGATCTGAAATAACATGATGAATATCAAAGACTTAAGCATTCAACCATGAATTTTAAACAGTCCTACACAATATTGGGTAAGTTGAAAAGAAAGTGACAAATATATCTTCTATGTCACAGTCTGTCTCCAGCTCTGAATAGAGCAGGTAACAGAGGTCATGACTTGAAGAGTCTGAAATAATCTTTGTGGGATTTTGTTGTTGATGTTTTCTTTTGTTTTTGTTTGTTTGGTTGGTTGGTTGGTTTTTCTTTCTTCCAAAAGGGACAAGGTACATTCAAGCTGTTCTGACCACACATTGCTTTGCTTATTGTTAAAGATACTTTTTTGAAATAGTTATTACCAAGTCAACATTAGTATGTCTTTCTCTAACTTTGGTCTAAGAACAGAGGAAAAACTGGGACACTGCCTCCCAAAGTTTCCTTACTTTTATGTTTTGATTAACTGTCAACGAAATGATTTTTACAAATTCTGAAAGTGGGGTATAACTGGAGGCTACTCTTTGGAAAGGCAATGGTGGTCAAAATGATGATCTAATGTGTGGATTATAGTTGATTTTACTAAGAGTTTGAGAACAGTCTATATGACTGCAAAGATTACTGATAAGATTTCTCCCAGATAAGATTAAAAACTGTTACTAATTGCCTTTAACCTTTGTCTGTACTGTTAGGGCAGGATTTCAACTTCATATTAGTTCCTTAAGTATTCTTCCAACAGCTCTCAGGCTTTGGCTCCCTTTATTCCTCTTCATGGGAGGTTGAGTGTTGGAACCAGAAGAAAAGTAGGTGAATTGAGTCCTAATTTCCAGCTGAAGTGTGTACTAAGAGGAACAGTAGAATCTTGACTGCATACCTACATTCTTATTAACTAAAGACAATTTTATGGGCTTTTTTATCTAAAGAATTGGCCTTGGCCAGTTCAATTTTCAAGACATGGTGATGTAGTTGCTCATGAGCAATAGGACTCTTAAGAACTGTACTTTCTTGTTCTCACTTTTATACCCACTGCAGTAAATGATTCATTCTTCTGGAATGATTTTCAGGAAATGAAATTAGCAATTATTAAGATAAAGATGGTAAAGTTGGCCATGAAAAGAGTACAGTGGCCACACTGCTACAAAAACCAGAGCAGCTGCATGGAAGAGTAGAGAACTGAAACAAGTAAACTGAAGAATGCAGAAAGCTGTGCTGTTTCCTTTTATGAGCATCTATAAAGGTGAATCTGATGTATAGATACCAAATATTTTCAGATTGAGATGGATATTAGTACACAGTAACTGGAATAGGCAGAGGGAATAATTTACTGTATACCCTCAAATTATATGGGTATGCATTGGTTTAAAATAATTGTATAGTAGAGTTTTCTTATATATATTATTTACAAAAACTAACAGAGGAATAACTGGTAAGAGCACTGTATTTGATTTTTATTTAACACATAGAAATTTCTCCAAATCAAGATACAAATTAATAATAAATAGAATATCTATCTTGGGTTACCATCTCCTTCAAAATTTAGACATTGTAATTTAATATACCTATTGGTACAAGATAATGATGACAAATTATTTTAAAGCAATATATCTTCTAATTAAGTTTTAAAAATTAATATTCTCCATTAATGTGCTCTTACAAGAGAATATTTTTCAGTAAAATTACAATTACTTGACATAATTTATTACACTTGTCATAGGGATCTTAAATATTTTCTTGGCCAACTTTTTAAGCTTCATCATGAGTACTCTACTTAGAAAATTATTTTCATTTTTCAAATACTAAAATTTTAATTTGTTATGAAAACTTCAATTATTTTATATAATAATTAGCTTTTCTCTGTCCTTCGCAATGTCCAAAATAGCTTAATCAATTTGTTAAATCTAAAAAGTTTCAACTGAATAGAACATTAAAAACTACAAGAAGAGAATTGATCTATACACATGTTATTTACTAATCTCGTTTTGAGAAGGTACTCACACTCTCTAGTTAGGAGGATGTATGGAACTAAAAGATTATGTGGACATCTGAAGGAGACAAACTTAATGTGCCCTAAACACTCAGTAAGTGAAATGGCTCTGATCACAAACAATGCAGTTGAGAGCTGCTGTCTATTTTACTCCTGATGTTTCAACAGCATGTCTAAACATTGTCTCATTGTTTTGTATAAAACAAAATCTATGAAGCACATGTTTGAAAGCTTCTTTCACCTGCTTGTTCCTTAGGGTGTAAATGAAAGGGTTTAGCAAAGGGGCCACAGAAGTATTAAGCACAGCTACACCTTTATTTAAGGTCACCCTCTCCTTGGCTGATGTTTTCATATACATGAAGATACAACTCCCATAAGTAATGGAAACAACAACCATGTGGGAGGAACAAGTAGAAAAGGCCTTTCTTCTCTGTTGGACTGAAGGGAACTTTAGAATGGTTTTGATGATGAGTATGTAGGAGAGAATCACTAAGATCAAGGTAATGACAAGTGTCATGACAGCTAAGGCAAAAGCCATCAATTCTATGAAATGTGTGTCTGTGCAAGACAACTGCAGAACAGGGGAAGTGTCACATAGGAAGTGGTCTATCGTTTTGGAGGCACAGAAATCCAGTTTGAGTCCCAAGAGCAAAGGGGGGAAGATGACTAAAAACCCAGTCACCCAGCAGCTGAGGACCAGTAGGTGGCACACTTTGCTATTCATGATGATGGGGTAGTGCAGTGGTCTGCAGATGGCTACATAGCGATCATAGGACATGGCAGCCAGGAGGTAGAACTCTGTGGCCCCTAGTAAGAAAAAGAAGAATAACTGAGCTGCACAAGCATTGTAGGAAATTGTTCTGTCTCCTGAGAGAATGCTCATCAGGAACCTGGGAATGCACACTGTAGTGAACGCAATTTCTAAGAAAGAGAAATTTCGAAGGAAGAAATACATTGGAGTCTTGAGATGGGGATCCAGCAGGGTGAGAAGTATGATCACTAAGTTTCCCATCACACTTAAGATGTAATTAAAAAACAGAAACAGGAAAATCAGAATTTGTAGCTGAGGGTCATCTGTCAGTCCAAGCAAAATGAACTCTATCTTCACTGATTGGTTCTTCATTTCTTTTTCATTCTATCAAATCTATAAAAGATATTAAACTTAAATCATGTCTATAAAAACATATTTCTTCTTTCATAGCCATAAAATTTAATATTAATAATACTAATCAATGAAAAATATTTTAAGCAGCAAGTTTCAGTTCTTCTCAGGAACATTTCCTCATCCACATTACTTGACTGACAAGAATTCTTATTCTTCTCATGTTCAGATGTGAGTCAATACCTGTTCAGATTAGTGGAGGCATGTTACTCATTTGAAACATGGGTTTTCAGTTTCAATAGTGTTCATTTTGTGAGTGTTTTTTTCAAATATTTTAATGACTTATTCAAAAGTTTATATTGCTTAATCTCATTGATATTTCAAGTTACTTTGCAACTAAGTGAGAAAATGATTTTATAAAACACTTTTATTTACAGTGGCCTCAATAACTAAGAATATTGTCCAACTAAATAGGATTTAACACTAACAGAAGAGAAAATTTCTCACACATAATTAATTGAAAATGAGGGATTTCCAAAATAGTAGAAAGGTAAACATTCATGATGAAGGAGATGATGTCCACACATTGTTAGAATCTTGAAAGTAATTGAAATTAAGAGAGATACTACAAATCTCAAGAGTGCTAGCAATATTTGTGAGATAGAATTTGTGAAATACAATTCTGTACTGCTATATTTTGGTTCAAACTAAAGTGAATGGGAAAGAAGGATGATTCAGGAGTAATAACAGTTCTAATTAATGTGTCCTCCAGTTAGAAAACTGATGTTCATGATACACATGTGAAATCACTTCATGTCTTAAAAAGTTGTATGTTTACATCTATACAACATATCCATATTGTTTGTATCTGTGGATAAAGGTTTATTGTAAACATAGTAATAATGTTTTAAGCCTATGAGAATAACCACCATTTCTTATCTTTATGATAAACTGGAAAAGCCACAAAGCTAATTAATGTACTTAATTCCTTTGTAATATGTATGAGTTTAGATATGTTATTTTCTCTTTAATTTTAGATAGTGTAAAATAAATCCCATATTTACCACATATTTAAAATATGATTCATTTGTCTTCTAAAACCCAGGTTTATTCAAATAAATCCAGGTTATCTGAATGAATTTACTTATATTATTTAAGTAGTAACAGAAACAGCAGACACCTGCTTTCTGGTTTTGTTTTTGCTTGTTTGTTTTATTTCTGTGTTTTGGTTTTGTTTGGTTTTATTTTGTTTTTGGTTGTTAGTAGAGAACCCAGAGTCTTACACAGCTAAATAATTCCTGGGCTGTGGAGTTTCACTCCAAGCACATAATTTATTTTGTGATTAATAATTAATACTAACATTTTGTGATTAATAACTTAGAATTATCAATAGTTCAGAGGGAGTAATTTGGATTTTGTGCCCCTTTGCAGTCTTCTAACCGCTCACTCTGATGGCATTTCCCTGAAGTGCCACTTCTCTCACATCATATTTTGTTATAAATTTTAATGATCATGTAGATGGCTGGAAATAGCTGATTGACTTATTATGAGCTAAATCATGTAAGAAGAGGAATTTAAAGTCAAGAGAAATAAGCATCAAATCATCCCAAAGGTAAATGTATCTTTGTAAATTAGGAGAATCCATAGTAAAACAAACAACCAAACAAAAAAACCCTAAATGAGCAAAACTGTAGCTGTGAATAGACAATTTAAAAATTATGGTGAAACACTGATACAAAATATACCTTCATTACAAATGCTCATTTCTTAAGTAGTAAGTAAGAACACTAATGTATTTTAAGTAAGTGTGATCTAGAGGAAAAGAAGATATTGTCTCAAATTTCAATTCACAATGATGATGGAATCTCTGGTAAGAAAAAATTTGAATACTCAGACGTTCTAACACAATTATAATATTAAAT
Organism: Mus minutoides; assembly: GCA_902729485.2. Classification (NCBI taxonomy): domain Eukaryota; kingdom Metazoa; phylum Chordata; class Mammalia; order Rodentia; family Muridae; genus Mus; species Mus minutoides. The sequence continues at coordinate 68,874 of LR751004.1, forward strand.
ATCAGAGCACCTTGCAATTAAATAAGTAGAAATACTTTGTTTTGTTCTGTCTATTCATGTGGAAATTCCTACTGTCAATATTCTACATATATTTCATGGGGTAGGAAACTTTAAAGATAAAAATCATATTCAGGTTGTGTTTGAGACAGGGGATGAATTGAAGAGAGACTGGTTTGAGAAGACATGCTTCTGAAATTTCAGTTGCATCAAGACTTTAGACGAACTTTTAAAGAGAATTCTTACTAAAAGCCAAGTTACACACATTTCATCTAATAAGATGTAGGAAACAATCTAAGGAAAAAAATCTCTTCCTGGGTTTCTTTTACTTTTTAAACATAAGTAAAATAGAAATTTAAATGGATGCCATGTAAGATCATGTCTTCTACATTGAGGCTATTAAGAGAAATATTTCAACTATTTCAATTTCTAATGCAAATAATATTGCTTAGAAGCAGAACAAATAAAAATACAAAGAGCCAAAACAAACTGAAAGGTATCCCCAAGTGTTTGTGACATGAGGTTTTAAAAGAACTTACCTGATACATGTAATAGAAATTGTAAAATTAGACAATATTCTAGACAGGTAAATCAGAGTAAATCAAAGAACAGTAATAGTTTAAACATGATTTATTAAAGACATAATCTGTATTTTCCTTGTTTCTTATAAAATTATTGGACGAAAATGCCCAGTTCATAGGAGCATGTTAGACGACTGTGAAATATTACACATGTTACCAAATCATCAGAATGACAACACTGGTACAAATACACCATCATGTAATGGATTCCATTACAACAAACCACTGACTTTTCCTGCCTCAACAATCATATTTGTATTTAATCTCATGCTTTAAAGATTCCCTGCAGAATATAATGACACATGTTAATATATGCACTTATGTTCAGTTTGTTCAATGAAATATCAGAGAGTATTAAAAATTTAATGTTTCTTTTTATTTTATACCATGATTTTATTGACTACTAATGTTGCACAATTATCCACAAATCTAATATAAAAGGCAAAAATACCAAATCTTTTAGTGATCAGTACCTTTTTTAATAGGCTTTCTGCCCAGATTTGAGCAGGCTTGTTGCACTTCAAAACAGCCATCATCCTTGTGAATACAAAGCACATATAATCCATTCTTTTCCACACATACCTCTTTCTACCACTAAAATGCAGAATAAATGTTCTCTTTAAAGTATTTTTGACTAATTTATCATATATATATATATGAAAATTATATCAGATCACTCTCTAGTCTACAGTTCACTGCAGTTCAAGTGTTATAAACATTGCTGAATGTAACATAAAGTGTTATATAGAATTTTACTGTCTTATGATACCAACGAGTTTTTCTTTCTTAGTGTTCTACAGGAAAATCTCACAAGAATAGAGAATTCTCAGTGTAACTAGGATCCAAAGATATGATTTCCTGGGGGATTCACCAATTATATAATACAGAAATGATTTTTATAAAAATAACCTTCTCAATACACACACACACACACACACACACACACACACACACACACACACAAAACTTCTTACTTTCTTAAATCATTGCTTTAAGAGGATTGATAATAGATTTCTCTACTATTTGAATATTGTGACATACTTATGGATAAAATTGTGATTCCATAATTCTGTGTTATTTCAAGTAGATATTAAAAGTAAAAATGTAAGGTGTAAAAATAATTTAATATGTTAGTGTTTACCTTTAATCACAACACCACTAAGGAGCCAAAGTGAAATGTTCAAGGCAAGCCTAGTCTACATTGTATGTTTCAGACGGGTTTAGTGAAAATGCATAGTAAGAACCTTAAATTTTAGGCTGATATAGAACAATTGACTTCAAAAGATGTCTACTACATGACATTCCTCTTGTCTCATTTGCTTAAGAATAAATCCTATGAAGCAAATCAATTTATTGACATATTTAGAATCTGTATTAAATGGTTCTTCATTGTGATGCTGTACCATATAGTGCATTTATTTTATTTCTTTCATTTAAAACAAGTTTTGAACTTAAATGTGTTCTGATCATATTTTTCCCTGTTCATTCTCTTATATATCAGCTAATAGTTTTTTCTAATTATGTATTAGCAAACATGTTCCAATTAATAAAATCATGCATATTGTGATAGTTTGTATATACTTGGCCCAGGGAGTGGCACTATTTAGAGGTGTGGCCTTGTTGAAGGAAGTGTATTACTGTGAGCATGGGCTTAAGACCCTCATCTTAGCTGCCTGGAAACTAGTCTTCTAGCTGCCTTGGGAACAAGATATAGAATTTTCAGCTCCTCCTGGACCATGTGTCCTCAGATGTTGCCATGCTTCCACCTTGAAGAAATGGACTGAACCTCTGAACCTGTAAGCAAGACCCAATTAAATGTTGCCCCCATAAGAGTTGCCTTGGTCATGGTATCTGTTAATAAAAGTAGAGCCCTAACTAAGATACATACATTTTACAAAACCCAGTTTTATAATGTTAAAGTTTACAGCTTTTTATTCTTAGGATGAATTCCTTAAGTGGAGTTACTGTAAAGCAAGCTCAGTATAGTTTGAATTGGCTGCTACTATATTATTCTCTACATGGACTCAATAAGTTCCCAACAATTGGATTAGTCCCAAGAATTAGCTCTACCAAATTAGAATTTTTGTTTCTAACTTCCTTGACACTGGAGGTTTTTTTTTTCCTCTTTTTTTTTAATTCCATTTTTTATTAGATATTTTCTTAATTTACATTTCAAATGCTATTCTGAAAGTCCCCCCCTTCCCCCTCCCTGCTCCCCTGTCCACCCACTCCCACTTCTTGGCCCTGGCGTTCCCCTGTATTGGGGCACATAAAGATTGCAGTACCAAGGGGCCTCTCTTCCCAATGATGACCTACTAGGCCATTTTCTGCTACATATGGAGCTAGAGACGCGAGTTCTGGGGGTTCTGGTTAGTTCATATTGTTGTTCCTCTTCTAGGGTTGCAGACCCCTTCAGCTCCTGGGGTTCTATCTCTAGCTTCTCCATTGTGGGCCCTGTGTTCCCTCTTATAGATGATTATGAGCATCCACTTCTGTACGAGACAGCTATATCAGGGTCCCTTAAGTAGGCACTTGCTGTCCTATGCCATAGTGTCTGAGTTTAATGACTGATTATGGGATTGATCCCCCGTGGTGGGGTAGTCTCTGTATGGTCCATCCTTTCATCTTAGCTCTAAACTTTGTCTCTGTAACTCCTTTCATGGGTATTTTGTTTCCTCTTCACAGGAGGAATGAAGTATCCACGAGCTGGTCTTCCTTCTTGATGTTCTTGTGTTTTGCTAATTGTATCTTGGATATTCTAAGTTGTTTTTTATGAATTAAAATTTTTTTCAGGGTCCACCTAGAGCACAGCCAGCAGAAGTGAGTTGGGCATGGTCTCTTGACCGCTATTGTCTGACCTGCATCTCTCCCTGTCATCCCAAGGAGTCTTGCTGTACTCCAGGAATGTCCTGTTTTCCTGAGGTCTGCAGAGGATCCATGAACATCCATTTTAAACCCTTCACCCAACAATCCCTTACCAGTCAGATCCATCTGAGGCACAGCCAGCAGGGGTGGGTTGCTAGTGATTCCCTGACTTCCATGGTCTGTACCAGGGCTCAGGCCCCCATTCCAAGAAGCCTTTTGGGAGCCACAGGAACATCCAGTTTAAACCACAATCCTTTACCTGCAGGGTCTACCTAGGGCACAACAGCAGAGGTGAGCAGCATGCTGTCCCCTGATATCTATTGTCAGGCTCTGTCTGCCTCCCCAAGAAGCCTGATGGCATTAAGAACATTCAGCCAAGGCCAAGGACAACCAGATAGCTAAGGGATAGCATAAGAACACAATCCTCAGGAGTAAAGGCATTAAGGCAGGACCAGAGCCCAGCTATTCTGCTACAACAAGCGCTGGATATCTGTACTGGCTAGGTTTGTGTCAACTTGACACAGCTGGGGTTATCACAGAGAAAGGAGCTTCAGTTGGGGAAATGCCTCCATGAGATCTGGCTGTGAAGTATCTTCTCAATTAGTGATCAAGGAGGAAAGGCCCCTTGTAGGTGGGACCATTTCTGGGCTGGCAGTCTTGGGTTCTATAAGAGAGCAGGCTGAGCAAGCCAGGGGAAGCAAGCCAGTAAAGAGCATCCCTCCATGGCTTCTGCATCAGCTCCTGCTTTCTGACCTGCTTGAGTTCCAGTCCTGACTTCCTTGGTGATGAACAGCAGTGTAGAAGTGTAAGCCAAATAAACCCTTTTCTCCCCAACTTGCTTCTTGGTCATGATGTTTGTGCAGGAATAGAAACTCTGACTAATACAATATCCTAACACAGCTGGAATACAGATGATGAGCTTAAATCCAAACTTATAAATACAATAGAGAGCTTTAAAATAAGGGAATGAATAAATCCCTTAAAGAAATAGAGAAAAATATAATCAAACATGTGGAGGAAATGAATAAAACTTCCCAAGAATGGAAAAGATTTACCCCAACTCTGTTAGCTGCCTGCAGATTCCTCTAACTGGGCTGTGTTGTTTTGCTTCAGTGGGAAAGGATGGGCCTAGTATTGGAGTGACTTGAGGTAACAGAGTAGTTTGGTACTTGAGGAGGGGGACATTCCCCTTCTCAGAGAAGAAGGGCAGGGATAATGCAGGAAGAAGTTATGTGAGGGGGGACTGTAAGAAGGGGCTGTGTCAGAATGTACATTAAATTAACTGAAAACAGTAATAGAACCAATAAAGTAAACACAAACTGTGGCGATCCTGGATATGGAAAACCTAGGAAAGAAAACAGGAACTAAAGATACAAGTATCACCAACAGAATTCAAAAAATGCAGGAAATAATCTCAAGTGTAGAAGACATGGTTAAGAAACTGTTATATCAGTTAAAGAAAATGCTAAATCTAAAAAGTTCATATCACAAAACATCCAAGAAATCTGGAACCAAATAGATGCCATGAAGATTCAAAGAGACCACAGATATCAGCCCACACAGAGTATAGCCAGCAAAACTTTCAATCACCATAGATGGAGAAAACAAGATATTCCATGACAAATCCAAACTTAAAAAATACCTACACACAAATTCAGCCCTACAGAAGATGCTAGAAGAAAATCTTTAACCGAAGGAGGCTAACTAACTATATCCAAGAAAACACAGGAAATAAATAACCTCACATCAGCAAATGAAAAGAAAAAAAAAGAGAGAGAAGCATAAATACACACACAACCACCACCAACATCAAAATAAAAGAAGTTTACAATTAACAATTTAACAATTTCTGGTCTAATATTTCTTAACAACAATGGACTCAATTCACAAATAAAAAGATGAATGCTAATAGAATAGATGCAAAAACAAGATCCATTATTCTGTTCTATACAAGATACTCACCTCAGCAAGAAAGATGAACATTACCTCAGAGTAAAGAGCTAGAAAAACATTTTGCAATAAATAGACACAAGGAGCAAGCTGCAGTGGCCTTTTTGATGTATAATAAATAGACTTTTAACAAATGCAAATCAAATGAGATGAGAAAGACACTTCATGCTTATCAAAGAAAAAAATCTATCACAATAATGTTTCAGTTTTGAACATCTATGTTCCAAATGCAAGGCCAACTACATTTGTAAAAGAAACATTACTGAAGCTTAAATTGCACGTTGAACCCTGTATATTAAGTGGGAAACTCCAACACCCTACTCTCACTAATGGTCAGTTCTTCCAGACAGAAAATAAACAGAGAAATATGAAAGTAACAGAGTTTATGAATCAAAGAGACCTAACAGATAGAGAGAGATGATAGAATAGATATAGATAGCTGATGATAGATAGATAGATGATAGATAGATTAGATAGATGATAGATAGATAGATGATAGATGATAGATAGATAGATAGATAGATAGATAGATAGATAGATAGATGATAGATAGATAGATAGATAATAGACAGATGATAGATAGATAGATGATAGATAGATAGATAGATAGATGATAGATAGATAGATAGATAGATAGATAGATAGATAGATAGATGATAGATAGATAGATAGATAGATAGATAGATAGATGATAGATGGATAGATAGATAGATGGATAGATAGATAGATAATAGACAGACAGATAGATAGATAGATAGATAGATAGATAGATAGATAGATGATAGATAGAGAGATGATAGATAGATACCATTTCACCCCCAAACAAAAGAATATACCACCTTCTCAGCACTTCATAGAATCTTCTCCAAAATCGACCATATAGTCAGTCACATAGCAAGCCTCAAGAGATACAACAAAATTGAAATAGCACCTGTGTCTTATCAGACCACCATGGATTAGAGATGGAATTGAACAACAATTGAGAGAACAAGAAGCCTACAAACTAATGGAAACTGAATAACTCTCTACTCTAATGATAACTGGGTCATAGAAGAAAGAAAGAAATTAAAGACTCTACAATTCCATGGAAATGAGGGCACCACATACCAAACATATGGGACACTGTGAAAGTGGAAGTTCATAGCACTAAGTGTCTTCATAAAGAGGTTGGAGAGATCTCATACATGCAACTTAAAAGCACTTCCGAAATCTCTAGAACAAAAGACACAAACACAACCAAGAAGAGAAGATGGTAGGAAATAAATTCATGGCTAAAACCAATCATTTAGAAACAAAGAGAACAATGCAAAGAACCAACAAAAACTAGGGCTTGTTCTTTGAGAAAATCAACAAGAGAGACAAACTATTAGCCAAATTAACTAAAAGGCAGAGAGCCATTATCCAAATCAAAAAGATCAGAAATGAGAAGAGGGACGTAAGATCAGACAATGGGGGCACTCAAAGAATCATTAGGTCTTACTTCAAAAGCATACAATCCACAAAATTGGAAAATGTAAATGAAATGGATGATTTTCTAGATAGATATCACTTACCAAAGTTAAATCAAGATAAGGTAAACTATTTTTAAACAGTCCTATAACCCCTAAGGAAGTAGAAACAGTCATTAAAATCTCCCAATCATAAGAAGCCCAGGGTCAGAGGGTTTTAGCAAAGAATTATACCAGAATTCAAAGAAGAGCTAATGCCAATACTCCTCAAACTTTCCCACAAAATAGAAACATAAGGAACATTGCTAAACTCATTTTATGAGGCCACAGTCACCATGATACCTAAACCACATAGACTCAACAAAGAAAGAAAATGCCTGGCCATTTTCCTTATGAATATTGAAAAAAAACAACAATAAAATACTCACAAAGTGAATCCAAGAAGACATCAACAACATCATCTACCATGAACAATTAGGCTTCATCCCATAGATGCAGGGGTAGTTCAATATACAAAAACCCATCAAAGTAATCTACAATATAAACAAGCTGAAAGAAAAAAAAATGGGATCATCTCATTATATGATGAAAAATGTTTTGAGGAAATCCAACACCTCTTCATGTTAAATGTATTAGAAAAACTGGGAATAGTCCAACATTAAAACCCAGCTATACCACTCCTGAGCTAATACCACAATGATGCTCCACCATACCATGAGGACATGTGCTCCACTATTATCAAAGCAGCTTTATTTATAATAGCCATAAACAGGAAACAACCAAAATGCCCCTCAACTGATGAATGGATACAGAAAATATGGTTCATTTTTCACAATGGAATACTATTCAGCTATTAAAAGAAGGACATCATGAAATTTGCAGCCAAATGAATAGAACTGGAAAATATTATTCTGAGAGAGGTAACCCAGACCCAAAAGCACATGCAGAGTATATACTTATTTCTAGGTGGCTATTAGCCATAAAGTACAGGATACCCATGCTATACTACTCAACGCTGAAGAGCTAAACAATAAGGAAAGCCAGAGCAAGGATGCTCGAATCTCACTTAGGGGGAATAAAATAGTCATAGAAGGCAGATGGATGGAACATCTGTGTGAGAGTTGGGATGGAGAGGGGAATGTGGGTTATTCAGATGTACAGGGAGGCAGGAGGTCCAGATGGCTTGGAAAGTGAATGGAGATCAGGGGATGATAGGGATCAGTATATCTCTAGGAAGTGCCAGAGACCTGGGGATAGGGAGGCTTTCAGTAGTCTATGGCGGTGATTTTAGATGAGATTCATAACAGTTGGTATATAGAACCTGAAGCGGCCACCTCCTGTAGCCAGGCCATACCTCACATGGAAAGATAAGGGCACCAGCCCACACACAAAACTTTTGACTCAAATTTTGTCCTGTCAACAAGAAATGCAGGTACAACGATGGAATAGAGACTAAGGAATAGCCAACCAACAACAGACCCAAATTTAGACCTACCACAGGGGCAAACACCAATCCCTGATACTATTAATGATATTCTGTTATGTTTATAGACAGGAGCCTAGCATGACTGCCCTATGAAAAGCCCCATCCAGCAGATGACTGAAACTGATGCAGAGACCCACAGCCAAACATTGGGTGGAGCTTGGGGCCTATAAGAGGAAGAGTTAGGAGAATGATTGTGCACCCCAAAGGGGATAGACACTACACAGGAAGAACAAGGAGTCAACTGATACGGACCCTTGAGGGATCTCAGACACTCAACTACCAACCAAAAAGCATACATGAACTGGATCTATGTTCTCAGCACATATGTAGTGGATGTGCAGCTCAGTATTTATGTAGGTCCCCAGCAACTGGAGTGTTGCTTCTCTGTGGAATCTGTTCCTCTGGCTGCTGCCTTGTCTGGCCTCAGTGGAAGAGGATGTGCCTAGCCCTACAGAAACTTCATGTGCCAGGGTGGAGGAATACCCTGTGTAAGAGGGAGACCAGGAATGCGGGGGCAGCGACTGGCATGTAAAGTGAATAAATTAATTAATGAAAAAAGAGAAATTGAGTTTATGGATGAAATTTTATTTAGAGATATATTAGTAATTGTGGGCATTGGATTAATATAAAAAAGAAAAAAAAGATTTTCAAGTATAATTAACAAAGCATTTCACCATTTTCCTTCACCCCTTTTCTATGACTTAAAATTTAAAATGTTGAATTAAAATATTGTAATGCTTTAATGATTAAAGAAGAACAAACACAAATTAATTGCAATAAATCTTAGGTTTTTTTTTTTACTTTTTCCAATATTAATTATTTTCATTTGTTTTAGCTTCCAAACAGTGTGTCATAAAATTTCTTTTTTATCATAGACTTTTATATGATACACAAATATATCTTGAGAATATATGAACATAGGTGTATTACAAAAGGTGAACAGACTCCTCTCATTTAGCTCTTCTACTGTGGTGCTGATTTTCAGAGGCAATTCCCCTGTCTCTGATTCTGAATTATGATCTAATTGGCTTTCCTCCACTCATTTAAAGCACTCTTGTGAAAAAAAATCACAAGTAACTCCTTTGGTTACTAGTTTGTTAAGTCACTTTACAGTAATTTAATTGCTTATGTATATATTGAGTCATTTCCTACTTATAATGGACTCTGTCACAAAACATGAATAACTCCCTATGTTTAGTTTTCCTGATCTGTAGCCTAAATAAAAATATCAAGAGATGATGAAAATTCTCACACAAAAAAATAAAATTCACAGCAACATTCCCCAAAGATATACCACTTCTCGTGTTATTTGAATGTTTGCCTCAATCTATAATTTTAAAAGAAACATTTTACTTCTAAAATAGCTTTAAATTATTTGTCCAGAAAATTCAATATAGATTACCTTAATGAGTGATTAATTATTTTAGAAAAAGGAAACAAAATAAGGGAGGAGTTATTTTTTACCAAACTTAACTAAATTTGGACTATATTAAGTACCTTAAAAAAACTATTTTCTCTTGTTATTCCAGATTATACAAGCCTTGGTGAGTTATAAAAGAAATGTTTTTTTGGCTCACATTTTTGGAGTCTAGTAGATTTATAATTCTGTGAGAGACTCAATCTCCTTTATCTCATGACAGAAAGCAGAAGGGAAAGGGTTCATATGACTGAAAGGACTGGGAAGCACCTATGATATCTGGGACATTTTGTGTGCAAGACTCTGATTCTATCCTGAGGGTTCTACCCTTGTTATTTTATACCCTCTCATAAGACCTCACCTCCCAATATTGCTACACTAGAATACAGCTTCCAACATGAACAATAGGAGATGAGCTCACATGTTAACACATTCCTTAGGTCCACATTTCTACCTGAATGAATAATAAACAACCTGGTCTGGATTTGCACATAGGTCAAAGAAGGATACATTGTTTCTTGAAAGAAACTTTACAATATACTAAATTTTAAAAAAATATTGTTTACATGCTATGTGGCTACTTTTATGTTAATTTGCCATAAACTAGAGTCACTTCAGAACAGGAAATCTCAGTTGAGAAAATGTCCCCTCTAGATTGGCCTGTGAGCAAGCCTGTGGTGCATTTTCTTTCTTTTTTTTTCCAATTTTTATTAGGTATTTTCTTCATTTACATTTCAAGTGCTATCCCAAAAGTCCCTTATACCCTCCCAGCCCCTGCTCCCCTACCCACCCACTCCCACTTCTTGGCCCTGGTGCTCCCCTGTACTGGGACATATAAAGTTTGCAAGACCAAGGGGCCTCTCTTCCCAGTGATGGCCAACTAGACCATCTTCTGCTACATATGCAGCTAGAGTCATGAATTTCTGGGGGGTACTAGTTAGTTCATATTGTTGTTCCATCTATTGGGTTGCAGACCCCTTCAGCTTCTTGGGTAATTTCTCTAGCTCCTCCATTGGAGGCACTGTGTTCCATCCAATAGCTGACTGTGAGCATCCACTTCTATATTTGCGAGCCACTGGCATAGCCTCACAAGAGACAGCCATATCAGGGTCCTTTTAGCAAAATCTTGCTGGCATATGTAGTAGTGTCTGGGTTTGGTGGCTGATTATGGGATAGATTCCCAGGTGGGGTAGTCTCTGGATGGTCCATCCTTTCATCTCAGCTCTAAACTTTGTCTCTGTAACTTCCATGGGTGTTTTTTTCCCTATTCTAAGAAGGGGTGAAGTGTCCACACTTTGCTCTTCGTTCTTCTTGAGTTTCACGTGTTTTGCCAATTGTATCTTGGGTATTCTAAGTTTCTGGGCTAATATCCACTCTTAACTATTGATTGAAGTGGCCAGTACTATCCCTAAACAAGTGATCCTGTGGTATATATAAAAGGAGGGTACACAGGCTCTGGATTGCAAACCTGTAAGCCACATTTCTCCATCGCTTCTGCTTCAGTTCCTACTTCTGCCTTATTTCTTTCAGTGATGAAATGTGACCTGAGAGCTGTAAGCTGACAAAATAAATTTTCTCCCCCAAGTTGTTTTTGGCCATAGAGTTTTATCACAGCAATGTAACTTTTCACCTGTATTTTTCTTGGCCATCAATAACTTCCTGTATGGGCTACTAACATCTGTGTGTATGCAACAGGAGGACAGAGGTGTAGGCTATCCACTTTTTGCTGAACAGCCTGTATAATTAACAGAATCAAACAGGTGCTTTGGAGAAGCAAAATTCTGGTAACAAGATTGTGAAAGACCTTCCAGTAAAATATATGCAACCACAAACCTATAATTTCTCGCCTTTTCCAAAATTTTATATAAATGGAGCCATTTAATTCTCCTTTCTTTTAGTTAGCAATAATATTTAATATTCATCTGTAACTTTCTATTTTTCTTAGCTTAATTATTGCTTATGATCTCTTTATATGGACTACTATACATTATTTATTTATTTATTCAGTTATTTGTAGTCACAAAACTTTATTCTAAATTAACCATAAAAACACATCACACACTTTACTCAGAAGGTCACTGTACAAACCATGGTAACATACATGAGACTTCTTGTCTTGGTTTGAATAGGAATGGCCCCAATAGGCTTGTAAATTTGAATGCTTGGTCATCAGAGAGTGGCACTATTAGGAAATGTGCCCTTTTTAGGAGTAGGTGTGTCCTTGTTGGAGAAAGTGTGTCACTGACGGTGAGTGTTGAGGTTTAAAATGCTCAAGCCAGGCCCAGTATCTCTCTATTTCTTCCTATTACCTATGGATTGCGATGTAGAACTCTCAGCTACTCTTAGCACCATGTCTGGCTACAATCCACCATGGTCCCTGTCATGTCAAATTGTCTGTTTTGAAGATTTCATATTTGATTGAGGTAATTTACAAAAAGAAATATACTCAAAGACATCAGTAACAAAGTTAAGTGTCGTTATTTTTAGGATTCTGTGAATAGTTACGTCTAATAAAGAATGGGAGGTAAGGAAAAGACACACTAGAGAAAACAAGAATTTGGAAGTACAAACAGTGATTCAATGATTATTGGAATCTGTCCAATCCTTTTATTTTTAAGCACTCTGTGCTATGAACTTGTCTCTTAAAACTACCTTCATTGTTTCCCATAATTTTATTCTGGGAAGTCTTTTTTTCCTCTTATTTTCTATTTGCATTTTTTATTCAGTAGTGATTTCTTCAGTCTTCATGAGTTTGCAAAATTTATTTTTTTATAATTGTTTTTAAGCTTTCTATTGTTTCTCTTGTTAATATCCAGCTTTAACCCACTGTGGTCAGATAGGTTACATGTTGTTATTTCAATTTTCTCGTCTCTCTTGAGAGTTGAAGAATGTTCCATGAGATGCAAAGAAGAAGGTATATTCTTTTGCATTTGGGTGGAATGTTCTGCAATAGCTATTAGGTCCATTTGGTTTATAATATCAGTTAGCTCCAACATTTCTCTATTTAGACTTTTGTCAGGATTACCTGTATATTGGAGAAAGTGCAGTATTATAGGCTCCTACTATCAGTGTGTGAGGGTCAATATGTGATTTAAGCTGCAGTAGTATTTCTTTTAAAGCTTGAGTGATCTTCCATTGGCTGTATAGATGCAAAGAATTACAATGTGAACAGGAAGAGTTGAGATGAGTTGTTCCCCATGGAGGTCTGCAGAAGGGCCCAAAGGACAACCAGCTTGAAACACAAATAATATCAGGGACAAGAAAAGGTTAACTTCTTTCTCCATACCTCTTTAATATAGTTCTTGAAGTTCTAGCTAGAGTAATAAGAAAGTTAAGGGGAAACAAATTGGAAAGGAAGAAGTTTAAGTATCACTATTCACAGATGATATGATAGTATACTTAGTAAACTGAAAAATTCTACCAGAGAACTTCTATATCTGATAAACAGCTTCAACAAGTGGCTGGATACAAAACTGACTCAAAGAAATAAATAACCATTCTTTATAGAAATAATAAATGGACTGAGAAAGAAATTGGTGAGACAACATTCTTCAAAATAGCCATGAATAATATAAAATATCTTGATTAAACTATAACCAAGAAAGTGAAAGACCTGTATGACAAGAACTCAAGTCTTTGAATAAAGTAATTCAAAAATATACCCAAAGATGGAAAGATCTCTCATCCTTATGGGTCAGTAGGATTAACAGAATGAAAATGGTTGTCTTACTAAAAAACAATCTACAAATTCAATGTATTTCTCATAAAAATTCCAACATAATTCTTTACAGTCCTCGAAAGAACAATTCTTTTTTTTCTAATATTTATTAGATAACTTCTTCATTTACATTTCAAGTGTTATCCAGAAAGTTTCCTATACCCTCCCCCCTCCCGGCCCTGCTCCCCTACCCTCCCGCTCCCACATCTTGGCCCTGGTGTTCCCCTGTACTGGGGCATATAAAGTCTGCATGACCAAGGGGCCTCTCTTTCCAATGATGGCCAACTAGGCCATCCTCTTCTATATATGCAGCTAGAGACATGAGC
>LR751004.1:85970-118506 GCA_902729485.2 Mus minutoides
ACTCCTATTATCCTTAAGTTTGGTCTTCTCATTGTGTCCTGGATTTCCTGGATATTTTGTGTTAGAATCTTTTTGCATTTAGCATTTTCTTTGATTGTCTTGTCTATGCTCCCTATAGAATCTTCTGTGCCTGAGATTCTCTCTTCCATCTCTTGCATTCTGTTGCTGATGCTCATATCTATGGTTCCTGATTTTTTTCTATGGTTTCTATCTCCAGGGTTATCTCCTTTTGGTTTTTCTTAATTGTTTCTATTTCCATTTTTAGGTCCTGGATGGTTTTGTTCCATTCCATCACCTGTTTGGTATTGTTTTCCTGTAACTCTCTACATATTTCTTCTTTAAATGCTTCTAGTTGTTTATCTGTGTTCATATTTATCTGTTCCTGTATTTCCTTCTTATAGTCCTCCATCATCATCATGACGAGTGACTTTATATCCATGTCCTGCTTTTCTGGTGTGCTGTTGTATCTAGGACTTGAAGTGGTGGGTGAGTTTGGATCTGGTGATGCCAAGTACCCTTGGATTCTGTTGCTTCTGTTCTTACGTTTACCTCCTGCCATCCCTGCCCAAGGAGACCTCGTGTTGGTGCAGACCAGAAGGGAGCGTCTGTCCTGTCCTGGGCCTTTATCAATCTCCCGCTGGTGTCTCAGGTCGCTTGCAATTGGGCCGGAACAGATGCTGAGTTCAGCTGCTCACCTGTGGTCCCAAGAAAGCCTGGGGAGTCCCGAAGGGGCCTCAGGGAGAGTGCGCAGAGCCTGTGCCCAAGCCCTGAGCTGGTACGGTGTGCACCGAGATGGACCTGAAGGAAGAATCTGTCCTGCTCTGGGCCTTTATCAGTCTCCTGGCTGGTGTCTCCTGCACCTGGTGCTAGAGCAGTGTGGGCCAGAAGGGAAGGGGTCCGCTGCCGCCCTGCCTATCTCCTGGCTGCAGGCTCAGGTCCCACTAGATTGGACTTAAACAGATGTGTGTTCCTCTCACTAGTGTTCCCAAGATCTCAGTGGTCCCGAGATCTCTAGGAGAGTCCTGCTTGAAACCTGGGTGGGTCCGCAGCCCCCGGTCTTGCGCCCTGCACTGGAACAGTGTGGACCAGAAGGGAAGGGGTCCACTGCCCACCTGTCTGTCTCCTGGCTGCAGACTCAGGTCCCGCGAGATTGGACTGTCTGTCTCCCGGGTATAGACTCAAGTCCCACGAGATTGGATTGGAACAGATGTGTGTTCCTCTCACCAGTGTTCCCGAGATCTCAGTGTTCCCGAGATTGCTAGGAGAGTCCCGCTGGAAACCTGGGTAGGTCCGCAGCCCCCGGGCCTTGCGCCCTGCGCTGGAGCGGTGTGGACCAGAAGGGAAGGGGTCCGCTGCCCGCCTGCCTATCTCCCGGCTGCAGACTCCGGTCCCACGAGATTGGACTGGAACAGATGTGTGTTCCTCTCACCAGTGGACCCGAGATCGCTAGGAGAGTCCCGCTGGAAACCTGGGTGGGTGCGCAGCACCCAGGCCTTGCGCCCTGCGCTGGGGCGGTGTGGACTGGAAGCGAAAGAACAATTCTTAACTTCATATGGAAAAACAAACAAACAAACAACAACAAAAAAAACAAGGACAGATAAAACAATCATGTACAATAACTTCTGGACTTCTGGACTTCTGAACTTCTGGAGGTATCACCATCCCTTACTTGAAGCTGTACTACAAAGAAAAATAAACAGTGATAAAAGGTACTATGTATTTGTGTAGAAACAGACAGGTTGATCAATGGAATCGAATTGAAGACCCTGAAATGAACCTACACATCTACAGACATTTGGGAAAAGAGAGCATCTTCAACAAATGGTGCTGGTTTAACTGAATGTCTACATGTAGAAGAATTAAAATAAACCCATACTTATCACCCTGAACTAAACTCAATTTCAAGAAGATCAAAGATTTAAATGTAAAGCCAGATAACACTAAATCTAATAGAAAACAAAATGGGGAATAAGCTTGAACTCATTGGTCCAGGAGACTTCCTGAACTGAATACTAATGACTTAGACACTAAGTTCAACAATTAATAAAGAGGACTTCATGAAACTTCAAAGATTGGAAAAAGATCTTCACAAACTCTGTATATATCAAACTTTAGACACAAACAACCCAAATAACCCAATTAAAAATGAGGTACATGAATTCAGTTTGCAAGAATTTTATTGAGTGTTTTAGCATCGATATTCATAAGTGAGATTGGTCTGAAGTTCTCTTTTTTTGGTTGGGTCCTTGTGTGGTTTAGATATCAAAGTAATTGTGACTTCATAGAATAAATTAGTTAGTGTTTCTTCTGTTTCTATTTTATGGAATAGTTTGAGAAAAATTGGTATCGGGTTTTCTTTGAAGGTCTGGTAGAATTCTGTACTAAATCCATCTGACCCTGGGCATTTTTTGGTTGGGAGGTTTTTAATGACTTTTCTATTTCCTCATAGGATATGGGTCTGTTTACATAGTTTACCTGCTCTTGGTTTAACTTTGGGATGTTGTATCTGTCTAGAAAATCATCCATCTCATCTAGAATTTTCAGTTTTGTTGAGTATAGGCTTTGTATTAGGATCTGATGATTTTTTGAATTTCCTCTGTTGTTTTGTCTCTTCATTTCTGATTTTGTTTGTTTGGATACTGCCAAACAAAGAATTGTCAACAGAGAAATCTCTAAGAGCTGATAAGCACATGAAGAAATATATAACATCCTTAGTCATCAGGGAAATGAAAATCTAAATGATGATGAGATTCCACCTAAACCCATCAAAATGGCTAAGATGAAAAACTCAAGGGGCAGAACATGTTGGTGAGACTGTGGAGCAAATGGAATACTCCTACATTGCTGTTGGACATGCAAACTTGTACTCTGTTGTTACCCTGTAAATCAATTTGTTAGTTTCTCAGATGATTGGAATAGTTCTACCTCAAGACCCAGCTATACCACTCCTGTGCATATACCAAAAAGATGTTCACCATCCTATTAGAGTACCCTTACTCAACTATGGTCATAGGAGCTTTCTTTATAATAGCTGGAAACTGAAAACAACCCAGATATCCCTCCACTGAAGAAAAGATAAAGATAATGTGTTTTATTTGCACAGTGGAATATTCAGCTATTAAAAACAAGGACATCTTGAAATTTGCAGGCAAATGGATGGAATTATAAAAAAACCACCCTGAGTGAGGTAATCCAAAGGACACACATGGTATGTTCTCACCTATAAGTGGATATTATCAAATAAATAAATAAATAAATAAATAAATAAATAAATAAATAAGATTAACATATTATAATCCTCAGACCCAAATATTACAAATTACAAGGAGTGTACAAGTGAGGCTGGGTGAATTCGTTTCAGAAGGGAAAATAAAATAGATATTGGAGGTGGATGGAGGGAGGGAACTGGGTGATAGAGGCTATGGGGAGGGGAGCAGGATGGGAGAGCAGAGAGAACAGAAATTGGTGTGGGGTGGGAGATGTATCTCTTGGGTATGCCAAATACATGGGATAGGACAGTAGGAGGTCCCAGGCTGTTTTAGGGGGACTATAACCTAGACTCCTAGCAGTGGGGGATATGGATCCTGAAGTGGTCATTTCCTGTAGCCAGACAGGATTCCCAAAGGAGTGATAAGGACAGCAGCTAACTCACCAAACTTTTGACCCAAAATGTGACCTGATTAAAAGATAGATCAGAGATGGAGGGAAGGGCCAACCAATGACTGGCCAAAATAGATATGCATTTCCTGGGCAAGAACCAATCATTCACACTATTAATGATACTCTATTATACTTTCAGAGAGTAGCCTAGAATAACTGTCCTCAAAGAGGTTTCACCCAGCAACCACTGGAAACAGATAGAGAGACCCACAGCCAAACATTAGATGGAGCTCAAAGTCTTGTGGAAATTTGGGGTAAGGACTGAGGGAGCCGAAGAAGACAAAGACTCCACAGAAAGACTACCACACTCAACTAACCTGAACCCTTGGGGCTCCCAGAAACTGAACCACCACCCAGCAAGCAAGCTTGGACTGCACCTAGACCCCATGCACATATGTAGCAAACGTGCAGATTGATCTTTATTCAAGTTTCCTGACAATTGAAGAGCATGTTGTCCTTGAATCTGTGGCCTGCCTGTTGATCCTGTTCCTCTAGCTGGGCTGCCTAGTCTGGCCTCAGTGGAAGAGAATGCACTTGTGGTGAGGGAAGGGTAAGACAGTACACACTGATAGACCCAGAAGGGTTTCCCACTCTCAGAGGAGGAGAGGAGAGAAAAATGAGCAAAGGATCTGTGTAAGGGGGTAGTGGGAGAAGAGAGAGGTCTGATATTGGGATGTAAATTGGATAAATAAATAAATAAATAAATAAATAAATAAATAAATAAATAGATGGTAAATAAAATGATGGGTGTAGTTAACTTTTCCTTAGGTCTGAATTTTCCTTCTAGCTCCTTCTGGGGGATTAAATTTGTAGATAGATATTGTTTACATTTGACCTTATCTAAATATCTTATTTCTTTTCCCATTTGCAGTAGTTGAAAGGTTTGTTGGGCATAGCAGTCTGGGCTAGACTATGTGGTCACTTAGCATCTGCAGCATGCCTGTCTAGGTCCTGTTGGCTTTTAGAGTCTCTCCATGAAGAAGTTAGGGATAATTCTCACAGTTCTGCCATTATATGTTACTTGGTCTTTGTCTTTTGCAGTGTGCACATGTTTTCCTAGTTTTCTTTAAGGAATTTATTCATTTCCTCTTTAAGGAACTTTATCATATTCATAAAGGATATTTTAAGGTCTTTATCTTGTGCTTCAGCTATACTGAAATATCCAAGGCCTACTGTGGTAGGATAGCTGGGTACTAGTGGAGATATATGTTCCTGATTGTTATTGATTGTATTTTTTTCACTGGCATCTTGGCATCTTGATTTGAGACGATTATAGGTTTAGATTCAAATTTCTGCATTTGTCTAGGTGGGATAGGTATTTTTTTCCTTGGATTCTGTTTTCTCTCTGTATTTTTGAAGAGTGTGGTTGCTCTGTGTTGCCTCTTTTTTGGCCCATTCAGGTGGGTGGTTTTACAAGAAATACCTGCTGGTGTAGGAGGTTGGGATACTAGGATGAGATGGGGGAAATAATGTTAGAGGAGAAAATCTTTGTGTTCCCTTAGGGATGGGGTCCAAGAGGAAAGTGAGACCACAGCAGGTTTCTAGCTATAGAGCTTTGGATGAGCCTGGACTACTGGATTTCAGGAGCAGGAGGAGAGGTGTTATTCTGCCTTCAGTCTACCTTTTACCTTTGAATGGGTGGCTTTTGGGTTAGCAAGGGGTCTGGAACAATTCAACAAGTTGGGAGAGGAAGATTAGTAGTAGAAATCCACAGAGAACTGGAGCAGTAAGACAGGGAAGGCCTCCTATGATGTTCTGTTGCAGAGATGGGAATGAGACTGAGGGCTTGGATCCAGTGGAACAGAGAAAAAAGAGGTCGGCAGGCAGCCTACCTGGTTGGAGGTCAAATATTGGAATACAGTGCAAGACATTTAAACAAACTGAGTCCTGATTTCCAGCTGAGGTGGGACCTAAAAAAGCAAGAGAATGTGGAATGTACCTTATTCAGCATTCTCAAACATTCACTAAGGAAAGTTTCTTAGACTTCTCGACCCCGAGAACAGAATTCCTAAGATATAATGGAACTGTTTTTGTTTCGGTTTGTTTTTTTAACCATAAGTTGATTCTTAATGAGCATGTGTTCTTTTTTTTTCATGGTACACCGAAAAGACAGAGGCTTTTATTAAATGGAGTTTACTTTTTATATTTTCACTTAAACTGAAGTAAATGATTTATCCCTGTGGGTTGGTTGCTCGGGGAATGAAATTGGCAAATTATTAACACAAAGGGAGGAATGTTTACTATGATAAGAACACAGTGGTCCAACAAGGCCATAGCCTTGCTGGACATCAGTGGGAGGAGTAGACCCTGGTCCTATGGGGGTTCCATGCCCCAGTGTAGAGGAATGCCAGAGCAGGAAGGGAGGAGTGGGTAGATGGGTGGGGGAGCACCCTCATAGAGGCAGGGGGAGGGGCATGAGGGATAGGAGAGGGGATTTCCAGAGGGGAGTCCTGGAAAGGAGATAACATTTGAAATGTAAATTTAAAAATATCCAATAAAAAATATGTTATTAAAGGTTACAAAAATTTTTTTTAAAAAACAAACAAAAAAAATCTTTAAAAAACAAACAAAAAACCCACAATGGTTATACTACTACAGGAGGTCTGAACAGATTCATGGAGAAGCATGGGAAACTGTACTATGTAAATTGGAAAAGTCAAAGAGCAGACACTACCAAATGTGCTTTGCCTTTTCTCCCCTCCCCTTCTCTCCCCTTCCCTTCCCTTCCCTTCCCCTCCCCTCCCCTCCCCTCCCCTCCCTTCCCTTCCCTTCCCTTCCCTTCCCTTCCCTTCCCTTCCCTTCCCTTCCCTTCCTTTCCCTTCAGTTCCTTTCCTTTGAGGCCAGAAAGGTGAGACTAATGTGCAATTACCAAAAATTCTCAGATGGAGATGGTTTGTGGTACAGAGTGACTAGAATAAGCAGAAGGAACAATTTGTTGTGAGGCCCTCTAGGGACTTAGGTATGGAAACTTGTGCAGTACATAAGTTAAAAATTATTTTGCTGTTGTGTTTTAAAATACATAATTAAATATGTGAAAGTTGACATAATCAGAATTGATAGACGTTTTATTTGCTAATTTTAGTTTAATAGAAAAATCTCCAAACCAAGGTACAAATAAAGAACAATTGGAATGTCCTTTTTGGGTTATAATCTCCTTCAACATTTATAAGTTATAAACCAATAAACTAATTAGTACAAAACTCCAAGTTTAATTATTTTAAACAAAACTCATCAAATTAAGCTGTATTCTCAGCACACTTTTGCAGGAGAATTTTTACAACAATTTTCCAATTACAGCATATTTTATGTCACTCATCATAAGACTCTTATGTGTTTCAGTTTTTAAGGCCCACTGGAAGTAGTGTTTTCTTTTTAAATTTATTTTTCAAATTACTAAATTTTCTACCTGCTATGGCAATCCAATTATGTTATATTATAATCATGTTCTATGTCTTTTATAAGTAAGCCATGAAAAATAGCTTACTTAACTTGATAAATCTAGCAAGTTTACATTGAATAAACATTTAGTACACAGAAATTTATGACAATTCTCTGTAAACATAAACATAAACACATATAATTTAAGATTCTGGTTTTGAGAAAGCATTTTCACCTCTCAGTTAGGAAGATGTACTAAAAGAAAAACCGAGAAACACATAGGCTTACCAAACAAATGACTAATACATTCAATGGCTGAATTGGTTTAGATCACAAATAATACATTTGAGAGTAGTTCATGTTTCAACAACATATTATTGATGTCTAAATCTTGTCTCATGGTTTTTAAAAGAACAAAATCTATGAAACACATTTTTGAAAGCTTCCTTCACCTGCTGGTTCCTTAAAGTATAAATGAAAGGGTTTAGCAAAGGGGCCACAGAGGTGTTGAGCACAGCTATACCTTTATTTAAGGTCACCCTTTCCTTGGCTGAGGTTTTCACATACATGAAAATACAACTCCCATACGTGATGGAGACAACAACCATGTGTGAGGAGCAGGTGGAAAAGGCCTTTCTCCTCTGTTGAGCTGAAGGGAACTTTAGGATGGTTTTGATGATGAGTGTGTAGGAGAAAAGCACTAAGATCAAGGTAATAATAAGTGTCATTATAGCTAAGGCAAAAGCCATCAGTTCTATTAATCGTGTGTCTGTGCAAGACAACTGCAGGACAGAAGTGTCACAGAAGAAATGATCAACAGTTTTGGAAGCACAGAAATCCAGTTTGAGTCCCAAGAGCAAAGGGGGTAAGATGACAAAGAACCCAGTTACCCAGGAACTGAGGACTAGTAGATGGCACACTTTGCTATTCATGATGATGGGGTAGTGCAGTGGTCTGCAGATGGCTACATAGCGATCATAGGACATGGCAGCCAAGAGGTAGAACTCTGTGGCCCCTAGTAGAAAAAAGAAGAATAACTGAGCCACACAAGCATTATACAAAATCATTTTCTCTCCTAAAAGAATGCTTGTGAGGAACCTGGGAATGCAGACTGTAGTGAATGCAATTTCTAAGAAAGAGAAATTTCGGAGAAAGAAATACATTGGAGTCTTGAGATGGGGATCTATCAGGGTGAGAAGGATGATCACTAAGTTTCCCATCAGGCTCAAGATGTAATTGAAAAAGAGAAACAGGAAAATCAGAATTTGTAGCTGAGGGTCACCTGTCAGTCCCAGCAAAATGAACACTATCTCCACAGACTGGTTCTTCATTTCTCTTGTTTCCTAACAAATCTACAGAAAATATTAAATTAATATCGCATCTAGGAAAATATTTCTTCATTCTCAGTTATAAAAATTCTATATTCATGTTTAATAAATGCACTTATATTTTAAGAAATCAACATTCAAGTCACTCTTTGAACATACCCTACATTACATTACCATGATTTTCTGAACTCTGAGAATCTAGTGCAATCACATATACTCAGTTCTCTTAATATCTCAAGTTAATTTCTCCATTTCTCCAGCCCCATGTTTTCTTTTAATACTGCTAAGTTCATCCCCTTTTATTTTATCAACATACAGTCAATTTATTATTATTGGTTTGGTTATTCATGCTCTTCTAGCTTTCTGTGTTCATTGTGGAAATAATGTAATCACTGCTAATTATAGGTGTTCCTTTCAGCTTTTCTTTAGAATACTTTCCAAATGTCTTTCCAAATGTGCAGAATTCTCAAAAAGGTCAATTTTAGGAAAGAAGCACACTTACCACCAAACTTGCCTATCAAAAAATTTGCTCTTTGAACTGCAAACAATGTTTATTTTTCCATTTTTCTACCCAGCTTTAACACCACAAGGTAAACTGAGGCAGGTGTACAAAGAGTTGGCCACAGGAACTGGGCACTTGTGGTACCCAGCATTGGCTTCTTCTGATAGTTTGGAGTTTGCCCAACAGGTTTTCTGTATTCCTTTGAAGATTACAGTTAAGTGATTGGATGAATCTTAGAAGAGACTTGGAACTTTGTAGGGGGCTACCACCTGTGGTCGATCTACATTACAAACTGGGTCCTCTGGAAGATGGTCTCTGGGGCTAAAACGAGAAACTAGGGTGGGAGAAAAGACAAACGCCAAGTCGACACACACATTCCAATCAAAGCGTCTAATTTATTTTAGGGTTCTTCTTTAGTTTTAAGAGGGAAGGCCCCGCCCGCTGGTCAGTTCTGCTCGGGCACCTGAAATTTGGCGGGAAGCCTGAAGTACTGTGGGATGTCCCAGCTGTAGGCAGGTGAACTGGGCGGAGCCAGGGTCCAGGGCGCTCTGGAATGTCTTGGCCCTTGGCACAGTGACAGACAGCAGGGCACTAGAGTAGCTCAGGTGCGATATAGCAAGACAATGAAAGCCACACCATGTGTGGCTTCCTATGGCCGCTCTGTACACCAGCCTGGAGCAGGCTGGTGGGGGAGGGACGTTACAGAACTTTTAACATTTGTTTAGATTGTTATAGACTATGGGGATTTTGGAAGTTGGACTAAATACATTTTCTATTGTGCTATGTCTAGGTATGTGCCCCATTGACTTATATGTTTGAACAAGCCTATGGGTGCCAGGGAGTGGAATGTGGTAGTTTAAACATACTTGAACCAGGGAGTTACAATATCAGGATGCATGGCCTTGTTGGAGTAGGTGTGGCCTTGATGGGAAAGTGTGTCACTGTATGGGTGCATAGTGATACCTTCCCCCTAACCACATGGAAGCCAGTCTTGTCCTGTCAGGCTTTGAATGAAGGTATAGAACTTTTAGTTCCTCCAGCCTCATGTTTACCTGGACACTGCCATTGCACTTTGATGATAATGGATTGAACCTCTGAACCTGTAAGCCAGCCCCAATTAAATATCCTTTATAAGAGTAGCCTTGATTATGGTGTCACTTCACAGCAATGAAACCCTATAACAAATGGTATGTTCTCACTTATAAGTGGATATTAGCCACAAAGTACAGGATACCCTCACTAGACTCCATAGATCAAAGAAACTAAATAAGAAGAAAGGCCCAAGTGAGAATGCTTGAATCTCACTTAGAAGAGAGAATAAAGTGGAGTAAAAGAACTAGATAGGAGAGAGCATTGGAAGGAGAATGGGGTGGGGGGCAGGTTCAGGATCAGGTGTAAGGAGAGACAGGAGATGGCTACAGGTCTAGGAGAATGAATGTAAATCTGCAGCTGGTAGGAGTGTGGGTGTACTGGCTGGTTTTGTGTGTCAACTTCACACACTCTGGAGCTATCACAGACAAAGGAGCTTCAGTGATGGAAGTGCCTCCATGAGATCTAGCTGTGGTACATTATCTTGATTGGTGATCAAGGGGGAAGGTTCTCCTTGTGGGTGGTACCATCCCTGGGCTGGTAGTCTTGGGTTCTATAAGAAAGCAAGCTAAGGAAGCCAGGAGAAGCAAAGAAAGGTATTAACAAGTATATATTGATACCTGTATATATTGAAAATGTACTATTAAAGAAAAAGATTGCTTAAATTTACATAGCTAGTAATTTGGACCCCTAGTATTAAAAGTAATACTCTTGGGACATTTTCTTACCTAGGATCCTCATCATCAGACACATAGATGAAGGACATGACATTCTATGATATTATTTTCTTTTGCTTTAAGGATATTATGGTAAGCATTTACAACTTCTAATGCATATGTTATTTCTAAGAGAGGTTGCAAACCTCTACAGGGACCTTAGGTGTGTGGTTTAATTTCTGGGTCTTCAGTTTTTCTCCATTGATCTACCTATCTGTCACCAATACCATGCAGTTTATATCACTATTGTTCTACAGTACAGCTTGAAGTCAGAGATGGTGATTCCCACAGATGTTCTTTTATTGTTGAGAATAGTTTTTGCTGTCCTGGGGTTTTTGTTATTCCAAATTAATTTGAGAATTGCTCTTTCTAACTCTGTGAAGAATTGAGTTGGAATTTTTATGGGGATTGCACTGAATCTGTAGATTGCTTTGGCAATATGATCAATTTGACTATGTTAATTCTGCCAATCCATGAGCATTGGAGATATTTCCATCTTCTGAGGTCCTCTTCAATTTCTTTCTTTAGAGACCTGAGGTTCTTGTCATAAAGATCGTTCACTTGTTTTGTTAAAGTCACACCAAATATTTTATATTATTTGTGACTATTGTGAATGGTGTCATTTCCGTAATTTTTTTGTTAGCCTGTTTATCCTTTGAGTAGAGAAAGGCTGCTGATTTGTTTGAATTAATTTCATATCCAGCCACTTTGCTGAAGTTGTTTATCAGCTTTAGGATTCTCTAGTGGAATTTTTGGGGTCACATAAGTATATGATCATATCATCTGCAAATAGAGATATTTTGACTTCTTCCTTTCCAATTTGAATCCATTTGATCTTTTTTAGTCGTCTAATTATTCTAGCTAGAAATCCTAGTACTATATTAAATAGATAGGGAGAGAGTGGGCAGTCTTGTCTAGTCCCTGATTTTAGTGGGATTGCTTCAAGTTTCTCTCCATTTAACTTGCTTTTGGCTACTGTTCTGTTGTATATTGCTTTTACTAGGTCTAGGTATATGCCTTGAATTCCTGATCTTTACAAGACTTTTAGAATGGAGGGATACTGAATTTTATCAAAAGTTTTTCAGCATCTAATGAAATGATTATGTTTTTTTTCCCTTTGAGTTTGCATATGTGGTGGATTTCATTGATGGATTTTTTTATTAGATATTTTCTTTATTTACATTTCAAATGTTATCCTCTTTCCTGGTTTCCCCTCCGAGGACCCCCCTCCCACTATTCTCTCCCACCTCCCCCTACTCACCAACCCACCCACTCTCAATTCTTGACCCTCGAATTACCCTACACTGGGGCATAGAGCCTTCATAAGACCAAGGGCCTCTCTTACCATTGATGACCGACTGGGCTATCCTCTGCTACATATGCAGTTAGAGCCATGAATCCCACCATGTGTACTCTTTTGTTGGTGGTTTAGTCCTTGGGAGACCTGAGGGTACTGGTTGGTTCATATTGTTGTTCCTCCTATGGGGCTGCTAACCCATTCAGCTCCTTAGGTCCTTTCTCTAGTTCCTTCATTGGGAACCCTGTGCTCAATCCAATGGATGGCTGTGAGCATCTACTTCTATCTTTGTCAGGCACTGGATGAGTCTCTCAGGAGATAGTTATATCAGGCTCCTGTCAGCAAGTACTTGTTGGCATCCACAATAGTGTCTGGATTTGGTGATTATATATGGGATGGATCCCCAGGTCAGGCAGTCTCTGGATGGTCATTCCTTCAATATCTGCTCCACACTTTGTCTCTGTAACTCCTTCCATGGGTATTTTGTTCCCCCTTCTAAAAAGGATCAAAATGTTCACACATTGGTCTTCCTTCCTCTTGTGTTTCATGTGATTTGTGAATTGTATCTTGGGTATTCCAAGCTCCTGGACTAATATCTACTGATATGTGAGGAATACCGAATGGCTGAGAAGCACCTAAAAAATGTTCAACATCCCCAGTCGTCTGGGAAATGCCAATCAAAGCAACCCCGAGTTTCCACCTCATACCAGTCAGAATGGCTAAGATCAAAAACTCAGGTGGCAGCAGGTGTTGGTGAGGATGTGGAGAAAAAGGAACACTCCTCCATTGTTGGTGGGATTGCAAGCTGGTACAACCACTCTGGAAATCAGTCTGGCAGTTCCTCAGAAATTTGGACATAGTTCTATTGGAAGATCTAGCAATACCACTCCTGGGTATATATACCCAGAAGATGCTTCAACATGTAATAAGGACACATGTTCCACTACGTTCATAGCATCCTTATTTATAATAGCCAGAAGCTAGAAAGAACCCAGATGTCCCTCAACAAAAATATGATACAGAAAATGTGATACATTTACACAATGGGTTAGTAGTCAGCTATTAAAAACAACAAATTTTTGAAATTCTTAGGCAAATAGATGGATCTGGAGGATATCATTCTGAATGAGATGGATTTCTGTATACTGAACCATGCCTACATCCCTGGGATGAAGCCTACTTGACCACTGTGAATGCACATTTTAATGTATTCTTGGATATGGTTTGCAAGAATGTTATTGTGTATTTGCATCACTATTTATAAGGGAAATTGGTCTCAATTTCTCTTTCTTTGTTGGGTCTCTGTGTGGTTTTTGTATCAGTGTAACTGTGGCTTCATAGAATGAATTGGGTGGTGTTCCTTCTGTTGCTATTTTGTGGAATAGTTTGAAGAATAATGGTATTAGGTCTTCTTTAAAGGTAGAATTCTGCATTAAACACATCTGGTTCTGAGCTTTGGGGGTTTGGGAGAATTTTAATGACTACTTCTATTTCTTTAGGGGTTATGGGACTTTTTAGATGGTTTATCTCATTCTAATTTAACTTTGGGACTTGGTATCTGTCTAGAAAATTGTCCATTTCATCCAGATTTTCCAGTTTTGTTGAGTATATGCTTTTGTAGTAAGATCTTATGATTTTTTTTTAATTTTCTCAATTTCTTTTTTATGTCTCCCTTTCCAGTTCTGATTTTGTTAATTAGGATACTGTCTCTGTGCCCTCTGGTTAGTCTGGCTAAGGATTTATCTATGTTGTTGATTTTCTCAAAGAACCAGCTCCTGGTTTGGTTGATTCTTTGTATAGCTCTTTTTCTTTCTACTGATTGATTTCAGCCCTGAGTTTGATTATTTCCTGCCATCTACTCCTCTTGTGTGTATTTGCTTCTTTTTGTTCTAGAGACTTCAGGTGTGCTGTCAAGCTGCTAGTGTATGCTCTTTCCAGTTTCTTTTTGGAGGCACTCAGAGCTATGAGTTTGCCTTTTAGTACTGCTTTCATTGTGTCCCATAAGTCTGGGTATGCAGTGTCTTCATTTTCATTAAATTCTAAAATGTCTTTAATTTTTTTCTTTATTTCTTCCTTGACCAAGTTATCACTGAGTAGGGTGTTGTTCAGCTTCCATGTATATGTGGGATTTCTATTATTTTTGTTGCTATTGAAGACCAGCCTTAGTCCATGGTGATCTGATAGGATGCATGGGATTATTTCAGTCTTCTTGTATCTGCTGAAGCCTGTTTTGTGACTTATTATGTGGCCAGTTTTGTAGAAGGTACCCTGGGATGCTGAGAAAAAGTTATATTCTTTGGTTTTAGGATGAAATGTTCTATAGATAATCTATTAAATCCACTTGTTCCATAACTTCTGTTAGTTTTACTGTGTCTCTGTTTAGTTTCTGTTTCCATGATCTCTCCACTGATGTGAGTGGGGTGTTGAAGTCTCCCACTATTATTGTGTGATGTGCAAGGTGTGCTTTGTGCTTTAGTAGAGTTTCTTTTATTAATGTGGTTGTCCTTTGGGGCATAGATGCTCAGAATTGAGTGTCCTCCTTGGTAGGTTTTTCCTTTGATGAGTATGAAGTGTCCTTCCTTGTCTTTTTTGATGACTTTTACTTGAAAGTCAATTTTATTCAACATTAGAATGGCTATTCCAGCTTGCTTCTTGGAACCATTTGCTTGGAAAATTGTTTTCCAGCCCTTTTCTTTGAGGTAGATACTGACTTTGATACTGAGGTGTGTTTCCTGTATGCAGAAAAATGTTGGGTCCTGTTTACATATACAGTCTGTTAGTCTATGTCTTTTTATTGTGGAATTGAGTCCATCAATGTTAAGAGATATTAAGGAATAGTGATTGTTGCTTTCTGTTATTTTTGTTGTTAGAGGTAGAATTATGTTTGTGTGGGTACCTTCTTTTGGGGTTGTTGAAAGAACATTACTTTCTTGTTTTTTCTAGGGTGTAGTTTCCCCCTTTGTTCTGGAGTTTTCCATCTATTATCCTTCATAGGGATGGATTTATGGAAAGATATTGTGCAAATTTCATTTTGTCCTGGAATATCTTAGTTTTTTCATGTGTGGTAATTGAGAGTTTTTCTGGGTATAGTAGCCTGGGCTGGCATTTGTGTTCTCTTTGGGTCTGTATGACATCTGCCCAGGATATTCTGGCTTTCATAGTCTCTGGTGAGAAGTCTGATGTAATTCTGATAGGTCTTCCTTTATATGTTAGTTACTTGACCTTTTTCTTTTATTGCTTTTAATATTTCTTTCTTTGTATTGTGCATTTGATATTTTAACTATTCCATGACAGGAAGAATTTTTTTCTGGTCCAATCTATTTGGAGTTCTGTAAACTTTTTGTATGTTTATAGGCATCTCTTTCTTTAGGTTAGGGAAGTTTTTTTCTACAAATTTGTTGAAGATATTTCCTGGCCCTTTAAGTTGGGAATCTTTGCTCTCTTCTATACCTTTTATCCTTAGGTTTAGTGTTCTCATTGGGTCCTGAATTTCCTGGATATTTTGCGTTAGGAGCTCTCTGCATTTTGCATTTTTTTTAAAGATTTATTTTATTTTATTATGTGTAAGTACACTGTAGCTGTCCTCAGACATTTCAGAAGAGGGAGCCAGATCTCGTTACAGATGGTTGTGAGCCACCATGTGGTTGCTGGGATTTGAACTTATCACCTTCGGAAGAGCAGTCGGGTGCTCTTACCCGCTGAGCCATCTCACCAGCCCCTGCATTTTGCATTTTGTTTGAATTTTGTGTCAATATTTTCTATGGTATCTTCTGCTCCTGAGATTCTCTCTTCTATCTCTTGTATTCTGTTGGTGATGCTTGTGTCTAGGACTCCTGATCTTTTTCCTAGGTTTTCTATTGCCAGGGTTGCCTCCTTTTGTTATTTCTTTATTGTTTCTATTTCCGTTTTTAGATCCTGGATGGTTTTGTTCAATTTCTTCATTGGTTTGGTTGTGTTTTCCTGTAATTCTTTAAGAGATTTTTGTGTTTCCTCTTTAAGGGCTTCTTCCTGTTTACCTGTGTTATCCTGAATTTCTTTAAGGGAGTTATTTACATCCTTCCTAAAGTCCTCTATCATCATCATGAGATGTGATTTTAAATCAGAGTCTTGCTTTTCTTGTGTGTATCCAGGACTTGCTGTGATAGGAGAACTTGGCTGTGATGATGCCAAATTGTCAGGAGTCATAATGGGACAAGCTAATAACTAGCAGGTGATCATCCTGAAGTGGCCTGCCTCAGATTATTGTATAATCTGCGACAGGTGGGCCCTAATTAAGCAAAGGACTCATTTAGGAAAAATTCCTGCTATTAATATGCTTTTCCTATTATTATGAAACATGTATAACTAACACTAAGTAGTGGCACATCCCTTTAGAGCAGATCTCTGCAGATCCACGAAGATGTACTATCTTGTAGTGATGCTATATAGACAAAAATGACTTAAATCTTAATGATGATCCTATAAGAATTCCTAAAATTATATCTGTGATTATTAAACGTTTTTATAATGGGACTGCTATTAGGTCCCTTTCTGATAATCAAAGCTGCGTTGAGAACTCTGCCAGTCTCTCAAATGTTACCAGTTAATTGCTCTTAGATGGCAACCAAACTTTTTCCTACCCAGATCACATTCCAAGAGGTTGTAAAGCAATTAACCAAAGATCATAAATAGGGAACTAACCATTTATTATAGGTGCTAGGACAGAAGATAAAATATTAACTGGGTTTATCCGTACCAAACTTCACTTATACTTTAGTTATGGTTTTAAACCTTTGGTGAACCTGTGGAGCTGAGACAGGTGATGGGTGTTTAGCGAGATAATCACTCCTAATGGATATTCATGTAAACATTCTCTGCTGTAAACTTCTATTTCAATTTATGATTTGACTTTCTGTGTGAACTTTTGATGAACTCTTTAACATGTGATCATGTATTCTGAATGATGTTTAAGGGCTGAGGACAAAGAGAAGAGTCAGAAATGAGGGACGGGGTGAAAGGAACAGATCTGAGAGAGGAACTGAGCCTAGGAGACGTTTTTAGACAGAACACTTTTTAGATTATAAGAAGAAGGCAGAGTGGAGTAACTTAGAAATTATAGGTAACATAAAATGCTAAGAAAGCAATGTGCAGAATTCAGAGAGAAAGAGGAAAAAAGAAGATGTCGCAGAGAACAGAAGAAAGCAGGCAGGCTTCTCCTTACCATGGAACAGAACAGTTCCCATGGTAAGGACAAAGCAGGTTTAGTCTTATTAAAAGAAACAAAGCGGTGCTTGTGGTGGCGGTGGTTCCAGAGAAAAGAGATGAACCGTGAGTGTGAGGTGGGCTCAACATCAACAAAGTAAAGCTCAGGGCTCCCGGTCCAGTCAACACTGCCAGACAAGCATCTCACTGATGTTTAATTGCTGCTCTGTCCAGACCCTTCATCCTTCAACAAGACTCGTACAATAAGGAAGGTACAAGAAAACCTGTTTACTCGGAGCCCAGCGGACACAGCTAGGGACACCCCAGGACTTTAAGATCGCATTGGGGTTACAGGTGAGTGCAGCGCAGAGGTGGTTTTGGGAGCAGCCAGTCAGCAGTTCCCCCCACGGGCAGGGTCCGAGAACTCTGCCCCACCAGAGGCTGGGCCGCTCCCAGCCAGAGCACCCGCACAGCGCCATCTTTCCTCTGAGCCCAGCGGACACAGCTAGGGACATCCCAGGACTTTAAGATCCAATTGGGGTTAAGCGTGAGTGCAGTGCAGAGGTGGTTTTGGGGAGCAGCGGGTCAGCAGTGGCCCCCAGGGGCAGGAGCTGAGAACTCCGCCCCACCGGAGGCTGGGCCTCTCCCAGCCAGAGCACCCACCACCCCGCCATCTTTCCTCTGAGCCCAGCAACTCCAGGACTTTAAGACCACATCAGGAGCTCAGGGCCCGGGCCTCAGGCTCTGTGCACTCTCTTAGGCTCTTTCGGGTCTCCCCAAGATATCTCTGGAAGTGAGGTGAGCAGGGGAACATAGCCTCTGTTCCGGCCCAATCTCGTGGAACTTGAGACATCAACCANTATGAGTATCAGGTTTATCAAAATGGAAAAGATTAGTTGTAATTATTAATGCAGTCAAAAGTCTTAATTATCTTTTCCCTGAGTTAAACTTTAAAGGTAATCAAAACATGTCAATATCTTAATACAAAAAATTAAAACTGAATTAAATATACCAAGTAGAAGGTATTTTTTAACTTTTGCAAATGTTTTTATCTTTATGGATCCCAAGTAACTGTGTAAAAATTCTAAAAAGTACAAACATTTATCTGAAACATACACACAAGAAGCCTGTCCAGAGGAGCATCTGTGGATCTGTGGTTCTCTCTGCTAGGTAGCGAATTTGGCAGGGCATCATCAGTAGAAAACAAAACTTGGTTTGCAAGTGTAAAGGCTGCTTAGTAGTAGTGATATTTACACTTTTGATTCTTAGTCATACTGCAGCATACTGGGGCCAGAAGCCTATGGCTTCAGAAGGACTATCATCACATTTTGCTTAACAGCAGGAGATTAGGTAAAATATTTATTGCCAGTGGTCCCTTTTCTGGCCAGGCTGTGGCCAGAAGCTCTTCACTGCCCTGGCTGGCTAACTGTGAACCAGAGAAGAAAGGGGAAAAAATCCTTTATATAGGCAAATTTGCACAGACATATATACATTCACACATGCACACTCAGGTTGAGCCTGACTATCTGTCTCAATCAACTTGAAAGTATTCATGCATGCATACCTACATATGTATATATAAACAAACTGACATGCTGGGAGCCAGCCTGGCCTAGAATGGTTTGAAGGAGGACACAGATGTATGTACAAATAGCTTAAAGACAGATGGCCTCTGGCCTTCTGGCTCTCTAACTATACTGAATGCTTACTGATAACTTCTAAAAAGTCCTAAAAATATTCTTATTTATTCTATGATTAAAAACCACTGGCATGGGCAATTAACACCTGTTTCCTAGCAGTGGGGAATTAAGTAAAAAATTTATTGCAATGCTCCCTTCTCTGTACAGGAACCCAGAAGCCTCTCTGGTTAATCTGGTTAACTCTTTGTGAACCTTAGAGGAAGAAAAGGAAAAGAATTAAGATACTTTATACAGGCAAATATGCATAGACACATAATACATTTACATTTTCATTCACATTCTCATTTACACATTAATATATTCACATTTTTGTTGTTTCCAACCACCTGTCTCATACACTCCACAAGTATTCATGCATGCTTATATACACACATATACCTATATATGTACATATAAACAAAGAGACATATACATTGGATGATGAATGGATGGATGGATGGATGGATGGATGGATGGATGGATGGTGAATAGATAGGGCAGAGCTCCACAAGCCAAACCATTCAATCAACAATTTTATTTCTTTTATCTGGCCTTTTATACATTATTAGACAAAAGTTATTTAGAAAATTACCTCAGAGATGTTACATAAAATGAGAGTTACATAAGAATGTTCAAAGCAGCATTTGATTCTATATGCTCATTATAAATTCAAAATAACAGCTTTTACATGGCGTTGCCTTAGAGTGCACATCTGTGGCTATATCCTTGGACCCAAATGTTTTTCCGTGTAGACAAATTTGTCCCAAGTCTATTTCTCTTGTTAAAGTAATTATGAAAACTCATTGTATTTCTTATTATGTAGCCTGTACTTGCTATTATGAGGAGTGGGCACATTCTATTCTTGATTCTAACTTTGTTACATCTTTCTAGCAATGCAACTAAAACCATCTCTTAAAACTTTCTTCCTAAAATTATTTAAATCAAATCAGAAATTCTATAGAATTATTAATTTGTCTAATCAGCATTAATTCATGAAAATTCATCTTTATATTGATCTGTAGGGAATCTGATCAATAGGATGGGCTAATGCCCAGGGATTATTATATTAATTTAGTAATGATAGGAAAGTCATATCATCTGTAAAAAGCAATCCTGAGTGAACCCTCTTTGCAAATTTGCCATTGAGCTTACCCATCATAGACCATGATAAAACAGTGCATCACCTCCAGGAAAGCTTCCTGCTAACGTTAGCTTATCCTAGATGGCTCCTGACACAGACATATACTTTTGGATGGATGGATGGATGGATGGATGGATGGATGGATGGATGGATGGATGGATGGTAGATGGATTGGCAGAGCTCACCAAGCCATGAAACTATACCACACCAATCTATCTTTATTTCTTTTCTCTGGCCTTTTTATAGACAAAAGTTCTTTAGAAAATTACCTCATAGATAAAATGTTACACAAAATGGGAGGTACAGAAAATATCTAGAACAAGTTCAAAGCAGTGTTTCATTTTAAATGTTCATTATAAGTTCAAAGCAACATTTTCATATGGTCATGCCTTTTCAGAGTACACACCTCTGGGTTGATCCTTTGACCTGAATGTTTTTCCTTGAACAAAAGTTTGTCCCAAGCCTACTTCTTGTTTTAGTGTAACTATGAAAGCTTATTGTGTTTTTTATTATTTAGCCTGTACTTACTATAATAAGGAGTGGGCACATTCCATTCTTTTTTTTTTTAATGCAAACAGAAAGATGACTTTTTATTTTGGAATGCTCCGAGGCCCACGGTCTACACCACACAGGATTGAAGGACTGTGGACCCTGAGTAGCTGGATAAGGGGGTATTTAAAAGAAGAAACCACAACTCAAGGGGTGGGGAGGGCGTTGTTGGAAAATACCAAAAATACCAGATAAGAGTCACAAGGAAGAAAGAAGACAGTTTTCTATGAGCCTGTAACACTCCCTGAACCCAGGAAGCAGATGGGTGGAGAAATGTCCCTATCTGTTTTCATGCATTGGAGCATTGAGTCACAAAGGTGACATATGCTTTTTCATTCCCCACTTCTACTTGTTAGTAGTTCTAATCCTAGAACTAGACACTATCTTCTCCTTGAAGCTCTTGAGGGCATGGTACTGTTGTCTCAAAACTAAAAGCTGCACTGCACTAATTCTTGCTCTAACAAAGGCAACTAGCCTATTTATAATACAGGGACCTATCATAAGAAGCAACAATAGAATTGCCAATGGTCCCATCAAAGTAGAGATTAAAGTGGTCAGTCATGGAGTCTTATTAAACCAACTTTCATACCATCCCTAACTAGCATCTCTTTCTCTTTGCCTTTTATCTAGTCTTTCTCTCAACTTAACCATAAAATCTCTGAGTGATCTACATAGAAACAATATTCTTCCTTTAAGGCAGCACACAATCCTCCTTCTTTCAAGAATAATAGGTCTAAGCCTCTTCTGTTTTGTAATACTACTTCAGATAGCGAGGCGACCGACTCCTCTAGCTCTGATAATGACCGTTCTAGAGCTCGCAAATCTTGAGACAGCAGATCTAAGTTCTTCAAAATAATGAGGCATCCGGATTAAAGCAGTGGTACCTGTGCCCACTCCGGCTGCCACTCCCATTCCCAGGATGACTGCCAGAATCAGGATCATCAGCTCTCTGCAAAACCGAATAGTATGTCTATCATAAATGTCTTCAAGAGTATTGGCAGGATGATAAAGCACTCTAGGGACCGACTAAACAAGTACACAGTAGTCATTGGAATTATCAAAAACAGAAGTAGATACACAAGGAGTTAATCCAGTGCTGCAGGCCCACCACTTATCTAGTCCAGAAAACAGGTACCTGGTATCTGATGTTTTAGAGATCTTCAGAGTCTCATTGCAGAGATGTTGGTGGTCTGGGGATGGGGTTCCAATACATGTTCCAAAACCAGAAACCTGGGTTAGGGTGACTTTATGGTATTGTTCCCACAGGCAGGCCTCATGAGTGGTAATATTATTAACTTTTCCTAAAACTGCAGTTCCCTCATAATAAGGAGGTCCTGATGCCAGGCACAGCCAGCAGGACTCAGTCAAGTTTGGATTAGTCTTGTTAATTACACTAAATGCTCCTTTGACCAAGTTTAACAAGCTCTGTCCAGTCTGGGGAGCATCAGTGGTCACAGATGTTTCTGGAAGGGCAGTAAAAATGGGGGACAGAGGTGACCTTGGTGGGGGTAGAGATGTTGGAGGCTCTTGTTCAGCCAATACCTTGTAGGGACCCTCAGAGTGGGCTTGGAGGCCCTTCATCTTAAGTTGGACCTTGAAAGTGGCCCCGAGATCTTGTTTAATCATCCTGTTTGGGAAATACCATCTGAGTCACCACGTTCTCCCTCGCAGCCATGTGGAGGGGTCCTCAGTTTTTCCTTTGGCAGTGATAGTGATATTTAGTGGAATACAAGTAGGGGTTGTGTCACAGGTTCTAGGGTGGTCTCTGGAACACTCTTGGAGAGAGGTGTAGTTTTTACGAACGATGATCCAGTCCCAGGAGGAACTGGGCTTCCAGTATGCTTCTCCTGATGTTTCACAACCCCATGCTGAACAAAACAAACTCTCCAGGCCCCCACATCGTCGAGCAGTAGCCCTGTCCCAGCTGTCTTGGGGGCAGACATAGAAGCCTAGTTTTCCCAGTCGGCATCTACGTTCAGGGTCTCTGCACCCAAACGCACCTCCAGAAAAGGTTCTCCGACCTGCATCAAGAGGGAGATCTTTGGCATAGAAGGGAGGAATATCCCACGATTCTAAGCCAGCTACTAATTGACAAAAATCACGAGTGAGAATGGGCCACCAGGTATAAGGGGGGCGGGAGGGGGGCAATTGTGGAAGTGGACCAGATTACTTCTCCCATTTTTGCCACTTTAGTTTTGGGGGAGCATGGGGATTACGTTGGTCTTGTCCATCAGTCTTGTTTTGTCTGCGGCGGAGACGCAGCTTAAGAGGATCATCAGTAGTCTCAAGGTCCCACTCATCTTGAGGCAGGGGCGCCTTCTTAAGGTGAGAGGCGTGGATCCAAGTTGATTCTAACTTTATTACATCTTTCTAGCAAAGCAACTAAAACCATCTCTTAAAACTTTCTTCCTAAGATTATTTGAATCAAACCAGGAATTCTTCAGAATCATTAATTCATCTAAATAGCATTAATTCATGAAAGTTCATCTTTAGTGTTGATCTGCAGAAAATCTACTCAATAAGGTAGGCTAATACCCAGAAATTATTATATTAATTTAATAATGGGAGGAAAGGCATATCAGCTGCAAGAAGCAATCCTTAAATTAGGACTCTTTGGGACCTAGGCTCATAGAGTTCACCCATCACAGATCATGTAAAAATGATGGCCAGGAAGGCCACCTGCTAGCCTTAGCCTATCCTAGATGCCTCCTGACACACACACACACACACACACACACACACACACACACACACACTAAAGAGATAGAGATATCAGCACAGTTGTACTTGAACCAGAATCTCTATTCTAAATTGTTGCTGATATGAACACAGACATTGTACTTTATTCTAAATGTACCTGATTTAAAACCCCAATATATGTTGCATTTTTCACCTAAGACAATCTTATAGACAATTTTGTTAGCAATTGTTTTTCAGGGAGATGATTGTGTTTAAGTTCTCTTTTTACTATAGTCATATGGTCCATGCATTAAATAATTTTCTACATACTGCCCACAGTGCCATATGAAATAAATCAATCCTAATCTTAAGGACTTTTTATGTGCTCATTTCCTAAATTGGAACTTAAAGTGATAATGAAGATTCTCATGAGAATTCAAGATTCATAACCACATTTTCCCAGGAGTCAGAACTTTTCAAGTTATCCAATGTACTTCCCAGACAATCTGTACTTTTAAAACAGAATTCTCAATAGAGGAATCTCAAATGGATGAGAAAGAATTGCTTAAAGAAATGTTCAACATTATTAATCACCAGGGAAATGCAAATCAAAATGTCTCTGAGATTTCATTTTATACTTGTCAAAATGGCTAAGGTCAATAAAACAGCTCATGCTGGTGAGGAAGTGAAATATGAGGAACACTCCTCCAGTGCTGTTGGGAGTGCAAACTTCTACAGTCACTGTGGAAATCAGTGTGTCAGATACTCAGAAAATGGGGAATTGGTTTGATTTATCTCAAGATCCAGCTATACCATTTTGGAGTATATACCCAAAGGATGTTCTGCCCTACTACAAGGACACTTTGTCTACTGTGTTCATTCCAGCATTATTTACAATAGCCAGAAACTAAAAACAAGCTAGGTATTCATCAATTGAAGAATGAATAATAAAATGTGGTAGATTTACACAATGGTATATTACTCAAGTGTTAAAAATGACATCATGAAATTACAGGCAAATGGATGCAAAGAGAAAAATAAATCATCCTGAATGAGGTAACCCAGACCCAAAAAGACAAATATGGTATGTATTCACATATACCTGGATAATAGCTGTTAAGTAGTTGATAGTCTTAATATAATCCACAGACCTAGAGAGGTAAGGGGAAAAGGACGGTTATAGAGGGGAAGCATGCATTCCCTGAGAAGAAGAAATACAATAAGGATTCCATATAACCCATTTAACATAGAGAGGTTGAACTGATGTAGACTTGGAACCTTCACCCCCAAGTTCTTGTCTCATCAACAGTTGAAGGTACTCTGCAGGATGCAGAAAGAGAAACCTGAACACTAACGCAGACACAAAACTCTACCTACAATCCATCCTGCCTGCAAGGTGAGCTGGGACAAGGATGGTACAGAACTTGTGGTAGTGGCCAGCAATGCTTGGTTTAAAGTGAAGCCTACACCACTAGAGGGAGCCCTTACCCTACACTGCCTTGATTGCCAGGAACCAGAGACTGGATAGCTCAGACACCTAGGCTAGGACAAACACAACTGGAAAAAAAAATAAATGAAATGATTCTTAACAATATTCTATTATACTCATAGATTGGTACCTTGTCCAGTTATCATCAGAGAATCTTCTTCTAGCAACAGATGGGAGAGGCTACAATGGCCCACAACCAGATACTATGCAGAGAGTCTATTATTTTTTTATTAGATATTTTCTATTTTTACATTTCAAATGCTATCCCAAAAGTTTCCTATACCCTACCCCTGCCCTGCTCCCCTACCCACTCACTCCCACTTCTTGGCCCTGGAATTCCCCTGTACTGGGGCATATAAAGTTTGCAAGACCAAGGGGCCTCTCTTCCCAATGATGGCCAACTAGGCCATCTTCTGCTACACAAGCAGCTAGAAACAGGAGCTCTGGGGGTACTGGTTAGTTCATCTTGTTGTTCCACCTATAGGTTTGCAGACCCCTTCAGCTCCTTGGGTACTTTCTCTAGCTCCTCCATTGGGGGCCGGCCCTGTGTTCCATCCAATAGATGACTGTGAGCATCTACTTCTGTATTTGTGAGGCACTGGCATAGCCTCACTTGAGATAGTTATATCAGGGTCCTTTCAGCAAAATCTTGCTGACATGTGCAATAGTGTCTGTGTTTGGTGGCTGATTATGAGATGGATCCCCTGGTGGGGTAGTCTCTGGATGGTCCATCCTTTCGTTTTGGCTCCAAACTTTGTCTCTGTAACTCCTTCCAGGGCTGTTTTGTTTCTTATTCTAAGGAGGAATGAAGTATCCACACTTTGGTCTTCATTCTTCTTGATTTTCTTGTTTTGCAAATTGTATCTTGGGTATTGTAAGTTTCTGGCCTAATATCCACTTATCAGTGAATGGATATCAAGTGGCTTCTTTT
Source organism: Mus minutoides (assembly GCA_902729485.2). NCBI lineage: Eukaryota > Metazoa > Chordata > Mammalia > Rodentia > Muridae > Mus > Mus minutoides. The sequence continues at coordinate 111,590 of LR751004.1, forward strand.
GTGATTGAGTTACCTCACTAAGGATGATATCCTCCAGATACCTCCATTTGCCCAAGAATTTCATAAATTTGTTGTTTTTAATAGCTGAGTAGTACTCCATTGTATAAATGTACCATATTTTCTGTATCCATTCCTCTGTTGAAGAATATCTGGGTACTTTCCAGCTTCTGGCTATTATAAATAAGGCTGCTATGAACATAGTGGAGCATGTGTTCTTATTACCAGTTGGAACATCTTCTGGGTATATGCCCAGGAGAGGTATTGCTGGATCTTCTGTTAGTACTATGTCCAATTTTCTGAGGAACCGCCAGACTGATTTCCAGAGTGGTAGTACAAGCTTGCAAATATACCAGCAATGGAGTAGTGTTTCTCTTTTTCCACATCCTTGCCAGCATCTGCTATCACCTGAATTTTTGATCTTAGCGATGCAGAGAGAGTCTAAATTTGCATTCTTCATCTGTTCATATATTTGAATTATAAGAATTTCTCACAGGCTGTGATTCAGCCAATCAAAAATGTCTGTCTCCCAAAAGAAACTCAAGAATCTAATACTTCTTTGTCTACAAGGCTGGATGTCTCACCTGGAGACTAGAATCACAAAGAAGTCGGCTCTAAGGTCAGTGAAGAAATGAATGTGGAGGAGAGCCAGTCAAACAAGCAAAGAGTAAAAGCTTCCTTCTTCTTGTCCTTTATATAGTATGCCATGAGAAGGTGTATGATTAAATGTGAGCCTTCCAACCTCAAATGATCTGGATTTCAGTTTGGTCTTTATACCCCAACTAACTTAAAAACAAAAACAAAAACCTCACAGGTGTGCCCAATAGATTGGGGTTTTAGTTAATTCTAGATGTGGAATATTGTGAATAATAGATACAATATATCAATCATATCACATTAGTTTATTTCTACTTTATTATTGACAATGTACCTTCTATATATCTCCACTTTAATTTACTATTTCCAAAGTTTAAATACAAATGTTTTACACAAACAGGAATTCCTGACTATTTCCATAAATCTATTCTAGTCAAGAGTGAGCGAGCAATGGAATGAGATTTCTCAACCTTCTAGGATTGAACTTTAAACAAATTTTCATGGTATAAGGAATGTATTGCATACATTATTAGATCTAAAGGGAAATATATTTTTGTATTATGCTTTATAATACTCTAACAACTTACACACTGATCTGAAGATGAAAATTTGAATAAATTTAAATAAACCAGATTTAGTGCTGCTTTGTAATTTCAGATTTTTAAGACTAAGATGAGAAAACCATGGATCCAAGTACTAACAGGGATATAGAGTGAGTTCAAGATTTATCTGAAAGTTCAAGTAAAAAGAAAAAAAATAAAAGAACCAGATTTAGTTTGATAGCAGTAGTGTCTTAGATTGAGTTCAGTTCCAAATACTATTAAAATATTTGAATGGATAAATTAATAATTGTGTTACTTTTTAGTTGTTCACACTGAAAACTATGGAACAAACATAATTATCTTCTGGTTATTGGACTATCAACACTTCACTAACAACATGCGATAAAGGAATCATTAGGAGTTGGAGAAACTGCACAGTGATAAAAATTTCAGCATCTGAGACTAAACTAGTCTATTTGTCTATGAAGTTTCCTCTGTGTTACCTTTTGAAAGGCTTCTTTCACCTCTTTGTTCCTCAAAGTGTAGATAACAGGATTCAGAGCAGGGGTGACCACAGTGTACATAAGAGCAGTAGCTTTGTCAGTGTCTGGGGTGTGTAAACTCTTGGGTTGGAGATAAGTGAACAAGGCAGTGCCATAGAAAAGAGAAACAACCAGGATATGAGAGGAGCAGGTGGAGAAAGCTTTGTGTCTGCCTGCTGCTGAGGGCATTTTCAAGATGGTCAGAATGATGCGGACATAAGAGCAAAGAATGAAGAGACAGGGACTCATAATAAAGATAAGAGAAATAATAAATATCACAATTTCATTCTGGGAAGTATCCACACAAGCTAATTTTACCACAGGCATGATGTCACAAAAAAAGTGCTGAATTGTTCCTGCTCCACAAAAGGGCAGAGTGAAGATCCAGGTGGTCTGAGCTGATTCTACCAGGATCCCAGTCATCCAAGATGCACCAGCCAACTTCAAACAGACAGAAGGGTCCATCTGCAGAGTGTAATGTAGTGGGTAACAAATAGCAACAAAGCGATCATAAGCCATAGTTGCCAGAAGGCAACACTCTGTCAGCCCCAAGATGGTGAATACATACATCTGAGCTGCACAGCCTGCCACACTTATGGTCTTGAGCTGTACCAGCAGGTGCACCAGCATCTGAGGCACCACACTGCTGATATAGCACATCTCCAGAAAGGAGAGGTTGGCCAGGAAGAAGTACATGGGCGTATGTAGGGAAGGGGTGGTCCAGATCACACAGATGATGGTGAGGTTTCCTCCCACTGTAAACAAGTAGATAATCAAGAACACAAAAAAGAGGACAAGCTGCAGCTCTGCTAGAGCAGAAAAGGCCACCAATGTGAATTCAGTGCAGAGGGACAGGCTTCCATTCTTCATGAGCTCAGAGTTAGACATCTGTGAAGAAAACAGAGCAAGCAGATAGTCCCAAAGTACACATTCAGCAGCCACGAGTGTTAGTCTCCACAAAGGAACTCCCCCATGCTAACAAGAGAACCTAGACCTCAAGACTCCTGTGAGACAAACAACCCATTCAAATCAATGCACATTTCTGCTGTGGGTTTTGTTCTATTTTTACAGAAACTTGAATAAAAAGGCATCTAAGTTAAGAATTCAACTTTACCTAGTAACACACACAAAGCTCTTTTACAGTTGACATAAAAGTGTTTCAATTACAAAAGAGAAAATTAAATAAGAAAGTGTCATGTTCTCACCTTCTGACCTCTGCTATCATCTCAATATTCCATTTAAGTATCCAATAGAAAGAAAGTATATTCCAGCCACTTATTTAGCATTTACCTATATAACAATCTAATTTTGGCTTAAATAGAATTTGTTAATAGTTAAACAAGTAAGACTCACAGACATAAAAATCATATAGTATCTCGTTTTCAACCTTAATGATCTTTTTCAGGATATTGTGGCTAGGATGGCTACCTAGGAAGAAAAGCTCCTTCTTGATGTTGGTATTGTAAGTGTTCTACACTGCCAAATGATGACATAAAGCAGCATTTTTATTTTCATGAAAGACCATAGGGATTATATCCCAATATTGTGTAGTTATTCTCAGGAGGAATGTGTTCAAAACAACACAAAACCACGTTTCTTATGCAATTTGGCTTTTGTTTTCTTATTATATTTCCAAAGATAATATGTTGTTATCATTATTCCATTAAAGATACATACAGTAAACTAAAAGTTTCTAATTGATGCCCACGATCAACCAGAAACTGTAAGGACTGTGCCATAGCAATCTTTATGAAGCTCTATTACAAAGTTACCACTCAGATCTCCCTGAAATACAAGCAAGTGTAGTTTAGAACACAGATGGACTCTACACACCCCACATAGACATTTCAACCCTTCACTATCAATCTTTTAGTTGAGGTAGCATAAAAGGTATGCATCACCAAAAAATTTTGAATTTCCTATTGAACTGTTGAAAAACTTGGATGAAATGTTTCTTTTCTTTCTTTTGTTTTCTTTTGTTTTCTTTTTTCAGATTAGCAATTTTTATTTATTATCTATTATTGTTTTGGGGGTTTTTTCCATTTTTTATTAGATATTTTCTTTATTTACATTTCAGACATTATCCCCTTTTTTAGTTTCCCCTCCAAAAACTCCCTATCCCATACCCCCTCCCCTGCTCATTGACCCACCCACTCCTGCTTCCCTATCCTGGCATTCCCCTATACTGGGACATTGAACCTTCTCAGGACCAAGGGCCTCTGCTCCCATTGATATCCAAAAAAGCCATCCTCTGCTATATATGAAGCTGGAGCTATGGGCTCCTCCATGTGTACTCTTTGGTTGGTGGTTTAGTGCCTGGGAGTTCTAGGGGTATTGGTTGATTCATATTTTTGTTTCTCCAAAGGGGCTGCAAGCTCCTTCAACTCTTTTGGTCCTTTCTCTAGCTCCTCCATTGGGGACTTTGTGCTCAGTCCAATGGTTGGCTGAGAGCATCCACCTCTGTATTTGTCAGGCACTGGCAGAGCCTCTGTGGAGACAGCTGTATCAGGCTTCTGTCAGCAAGCACTTGTTGACATTCACAATCATGCCTGGGTTTGGTGACTATATATGGGATGGATCCCCAGGTGGAGCAGTCTCTGGATGGGCTTTCCTTCAGTCTCTGCTACACGTTTTGTCTCTGTATCTCCTCCAAGATACAAAAATATTAAAATTATCCCATGCATCCTATCTGACCACCATGGACTAAGGCTGATCTTCAATAACAACATAAATAATAGAAAGCAAACATTCTCATAGAAACTGAACAACACTCTACTCAATGATTCTTTAGTCAAGGATGAAATAAAGAAAGAAATTAAAGACTTTCTAGAATTTAATGAAAATGAAGCCACAACATACCCAAACTTATGGGACACAATGAAGGCAGCCCTAAGAGGAAAACTCATTGCCCTGAGTGCCTCCAAAAAGAAACTAGAGAGAGAATACACTAGTAAATTGACAGCACACATAGAAGCTCTAGAACGAAAGGAAGCAAATTCGCCCAAGAGGAGTAGAACGCAGGAAATAATCAAACTCAGGGCAGAAATCAATCAAGTAGAAACAAAAAGAACTATTCAAAGAATTAACCAAACCAGGAGCTGGTTCTTTGAGAAAATCAACAAGATAGATAAACCCTTAGCCAGACTCACTAGAGGGCACAGGGACAGTATCTTAATTAACAAAATCAGAAATGAAAAAGGAGACATAACAATAGGAAATCCAAAACATCATCGGATCCTACTACAAAAGGCTATACTCAACAAAGCTAGAAAACCTGGAGGAAATGGATAATTTCCTAGACAGATACCAGGTACCAAAGTTAAGCCAGGATCAGATTAACTATCTAAACAGGCCCATTTCCCCTAAAGAAATAGAAGCAGTCATCAATAGTCTCCCAACCAAAAAAAGCCCAGGACCAGATGGGTTTAGTGCAGAGTTCTATCAGACCTTCAAAGAAGACCTAATTCCAACTCTCCTCAAACTATTCCACGAAATAGAGACAGAAGGAACTCTACCCAATTCATTCTATGAAGCCACAATTACTCTGATACCTAAACCACACAAAGATCCAGCAAAGAAAGAGAACTTCAGACCAATTTCCCTCATGAATATCGATGCAAAAATACTCAATAAAATCCTCACAAACCACATCCAAGAACACATCAAAATGATCATCCATCATGACCAAGTAGGCTTCATCCCAGGAATGCAGGGATGGTTTAATATATGGAAATCCATAAACGTAATCCACTATATAAACAAACTCAAGGACAAAAACCACATGGTTATCTTGTTAGATGCTGAGAAAACATTTGACAAAATCGAACACCCTTTCATGATAAAAGTCTTGGAAAGAACAGGAATTCAAGGCCCATACCTGAGCATAATAAAAGCAATCTATAGCAAACCAGTAGCCAACATCAAACTGAATGGAGAGAAGCTGGAAGCAATCTCATTAAAATCAGGGACTAGACAAGGCTGCCCACTGTCTCCCTACCTATTCAATATAGAACTTGAAGTCCTAGCCAGAGCAATTCGACAACAAAAGGAGATCAAGGGGATACAAATTGGAAAGGAAGAAGTAAAAATATCACTGTTTGCAGATGATATGATAGTATATATTAGGGACCCCAAAATTCCACCAAAGAACTCCTAAACCTGATAAACAGCTTCAGTACAGTAGCTAGATATAAAATTAACTCAAACAAATCAATGGCCTTTCTCTACACAAAGGATAAGAGGGCTGAGAAAGAAATTAGGGAAACAACACTGTAGAACGCGTTCGTTCTCGCCTGCAAGAATTCACGCTGACACACGCAAGGAAACGTCTGTGGCATCCTTTATTATTGAAGATGATCGAAAAGAGGGAAGGAAAGAGAGAGAGGAAGAAAGAGAGAGAGAGCGAAGAGAGGGAAAGAGAGAGAGTAGCAGAGAGAGAGCCCCCGAGGGCTCGGCCTCTTATATCCCCTGAGGTAGCCCTAGGGCAGCGTGTTCCCATAGGATTGGCTGCAAAGCCATAAACCCAAATTGTCCCAGGCATGGACTCTGTGACTCGCGCGCTTTTCCCCCAGGACAAAGCACATTCCAAGGATCATATGTGAGAATGCTGGATGCCAGCGCCATTTCTTAATGGTTAATGCTGTCAGTGCTCAGAGCGGCTCTCTACACAACACCCTTCACAATAGTCACAAATACTATAAAATACCTTGGTGTGACTCTAACTAAGGAAGTGAAAGATCTGTATGACAAGAACTTCAAGTCTCTGAAGAACAAAATTGAAGAAGATCTCAGAAGATGGAAAGATCTCCCATGCTCATGGTTTGGCAGGATTAATATAATCAAAATGGCTATCCTTCGGAAAGCAATCTACAGATTCAACGCAATCCCCATCAAAATCCCAACTCAATTCTTCACTGAGATAGAAAGGGCAGTTTACAAACTCATCTGGAATAATAAAAAACCTAGGATAGCAAAAACCATTCTCAACAATAAAAGAACCTCTGGGGGAATCACCATGCCTGACATTAAGCTGCACTACAGAACAATTGTGATAAAAACTGCATGGTACTGGTACAGCAACAGACAGATAGATCAATGGAATAGAATTGAAGACCCAGAAATGAATCCACACACCTATGGTCACTTGATCTTTGACAAGGGAGCTAAAACCATCCAGTGGAAAAAGGACAGCATTTTCAACAAATGGTGCTGGCACAACTGGCGGTTATCATGTAGAAGA